>CAKNXH010002230.1:86874-120714 GCA_932178445.1 Andricus quercusramuli | reverse complement strand
TTTGTTTAAGTTAATTTTATGATCTGAAAGTTTAATCATTCTTTTTTTTGTTGATAATGTTGAAAATTTACGTATTTTGTTTGTTCGTTTCTTGATTGAAAATTATCTTTTGTTACATTTTATTCTTCATTTTTTAAAAATTCTTTCCTGGTTTTGAAGTTAACTGTTTTTTGAAATATTCCATTTTTTTCGCTCTAAAACTTAACTATTTTTTTTAATCTAATTGATTGAGGATTCAGCAAGTTTGTTAAATTATTTTTTTTTAAGTTTGATTCAAAATTCAAGCACTTGGTCAAAAATTCATGTAATTTTTATATTTCATCTTTGTAGAAAAATAACTTTTATTATTGATGAAGATGCTTCTTTTTACAGAAAAATTTATCTGTTTAGTTGAAATTTCATCTATTTAGCAGAAAATTCATTTTTTTTGTTGATAATGAATTTCTTTACTGAAAATGTTACTATTCCTTTTGGGTTGGAAATTAATATTTTAAATTAAAAATGGATAATTTCATATTAAAAACTTATGTATTTTATTAAAAATTCGTCTTTTTGGGTACAAAATTAATCTTCTTGGATGAAAATGCATTTCTTTTCTTCAAAATATGACTTTTTGGTTGAAAATTAATTTGTTTTGATTCGTCTTGTTGTTCGTTGAAAATGTATTTTGTTGTTAAAAAATGAACGGAAAAGACGAGTTTCTCATCCAAAAGTACGAATTTCCTCTCTACATAGACAAATGCTTAACAAAACAGTAAACTTTTCAATAAAAAAGCTGGCATCTTGGCAAAATATATGAATTTTCAATAAAATAATTTAGTTTTCAACCAAATAGTAAAATTTTCAACTAAAGAGATAAGCGTTTAACCGAAAGAATTGATTTTTAATGAACAAAAAAATTAATTTTGAACGAATAATTTAATAGTTGACATAAAAAAATCAATTTAAAATAAATAACTGTATAATTCAACCATAAAAGATGAATTTTCAACAAAACAGTTATATCCTCAACCAAAGAAGATTCGTTTTCATCCAAAAAGTTGGATTTTTATCCAAAAAAATATGAAATTTCTACTAAAACAGAACAAAACATTTTTGAACCTAAAAAGACGAATTTTTAACGGAACGGTTGATCAGGAGGAAGTAATTGCAAAAAAAGAAATACAAATGCAAGGTAAATAAATTACTGTCACTGAAAATCCTAATTTTTGCTGACCATTAATATTAGAAGACCAGAATCCTAATCTTGTAAGAATTTTTTATAAACAGAATAAAATAATTTCCAATAAAATTTTCGAATAAAAAGTTTTAATTAATATTTCAAAATAAAATGTTTAGATAATTACAATTTCAAAATATTATCTTTCACAGTTATTTAAAGTGCCTCTTTTATAAATTACCTAACTTTTTTTTAAACTAATAATAATATACCAAAGCCCAATACAATAGTTATATTATTTTCAAAGTTATCGTGCTGAAAAACTAAAAATCTACAGACAGACAAGCAGACAGACAGACAAACAGACAGACAGACAAGCAGACAGACATACAAACAGACAGACAGACAGGTATTTTGTAAAGAACTGTTTTTTAGGTTCAAGGGGTCATAACTCGTCGACATTTCATAGAACCCTCGGGGGGGCGCCTCAAATTTCACAAAAATCTAATACCTTCTCATTATAGGATAAGAATGTAAAAAACCGACTTGACTTGACCCAAATTTAAATTTTTCAGTCAGATTTGCCAAGAATAGACTCACAATCAGTTATAGGGTGAATTTAAAACAACTGAAACCACAGAATCAGGGAAGAGTTCAAAAGTTTGGCTATTATCTAAACTTTCAGCTCACTCGTGTTTAGAAAAGTTCTGCTCGTCTTTAAATAAAATCCGTTTAATTAGTCTGAGTTTCAGTTCTGAGAGTGCGACCTATTTGTGGAACGAAAAAGACATTTTTTTTTATTTATAAAGGAAAATGTCAATTTTCCCACAGATTTAAACAAAAATTGATCTTATAGAACGAATTCCAATCTTTGAATGGCAACATATCCTTAATATGTACTATGTACAGTAAAGTGGTTCGAATATTTTGTTGTTGAATTTTTGTGCAAATCGCCCGGAAAATTGTTCGAATCCACACGAAAAATCCATTCTTTTTTGAAAAAAATGATATTTAGAGGTGGCGCAAGTCCCATGAAGTTTAGAACGTATTTCCCATAAGAAAAAAAAAAAGTGTTCATAAATTTTATTGAGAATCGTCAATATTAGCTGAATCGAGTTGAAACTTATTATTTCTCTTCAAAAATAGCCATAGAATACAAAAGTAATAACTTAAAAAAGTAATAACTTAAAAGTAATAACTTTTTGAATATCTCCTCCATACGTTTGTGTTTAGGTTCCCCCCAAAAAAACCCCCATAAGTGAAAAAATAGGTTTTGCGAGTTTTTGACGCTAATTGTGACTTTTTTCGTATAAATTGACGTTTTTGAAACATGGAAATTGTATCTAATACATGAAATACTACTTTATACTGATAATTAGATTATAATCAATTCTGTAAACAATTTATAATTGTTTTTAGCGATTTTCTCTTAGAATAGAGACAGAATGTCGCGGTTCTTTTAAAAATTCTTCATTTTTTGTCCAATCTTCAATCAAAGTGAGGTGATACCTATTTATTGTTGAGAAACGAAATTGTTGAAACAATTTATTATTATTGATAATAATATTCTCTCAAAATAATGCTAGAAAATTGCAGTTTTTTTTACAAATTTTCCACTTTTGGTCCAATTTTCGGTAATATTGAGTTGAATAATTGATTAATGTTCACAAAATTGCTTTTTAAGAAAATTTATTATTTTTGTTAATAATACTCCGTTTGAATAATTCTAGAAAAATGCTGTTTATTCTGCAATTTTCAACTATCAGTCTACTTCCAACTCAAGATGAGGTAACAATTAATTCAGTTTATAAAAAATAATTATTTGAACTAATTGTTATTAAACACTATTAAACAGACTAATGGGGGTGATATGTGGAAAGTAATATTTTACTCGTGTTCTGTGTCTATTTCTTAAGAGAAATGTTGAGTTTCAACTTGATTCAACTAATATTGAAGATTCTGAATAAAATTTACAAAAGCTAATTTTTTTCTTATGGGAAATTTGGTTTGAAAAAAAATCATAGGGTTTACGCCACCTCTAAATAAATAAATAAATGAATAAATAAATATATAAATAAATAAATAAATAAATAAATAAATAAATAAATATATATATATATATATATATATATATATATATATATATGTTTCAAATGAATCTATTTTTGTGTGGATTGTAACCAATATTCAGTCGATGTGCATGAAAATTCGAGAAAAAAAAATTCCAATGCATTTTTGGACAATCGTAATGTACAAAATGTACAAAATTAAGTATATTAGTTTCTCCTCTTTAATTCAATAGAAATTTTATACGTAGAAAATTATCTCCTTCGATTCATAAAAAAGGTTTCAAATAAGAAGTTCCCTCCTCCAATTAAATAAAAATGCTAAAACGAAAAAATCGCCGTTTTCAATTCAGAAAAATAAATAACCATAAATTGTTCCCTTTTCACTCTACAAAAGTTTCAAAAATAAAAAAATTCCCTTCTCAAGTTCGGAAAAAAATTGTAAATAAAAAATTCTTCCCTTCCACATAATAAAACTGTTTTTCAAAAATTGCCTCATCCAACTAAAAAAAAACGAAATTTCATACCGTTCAACTTAATAAAAATGATGAAAACCAAAAACTGGCCTCTTCGTATTTAGCGAAAATTAAAATCAAAATTTCTTTCCTCCAATTGAATAAAAATAGTTTTAAAAAAATTTTCTTTCTTTTAACTCATGAAATATTTAAAACCAAAATTTACTTGTTTCCAACTCGATAAGAATCTTAAAATTGTAACCCTCTGTCAATTCAACAAAAAATAAGAATTAAAGTTCTCTCATTTCAAACACAATAAAAATGTTAAATATACTAAATTTGCCACCGTTGACTCAATAAAAATGAAAAAATTAAAAAGGTTTCTCTTCCAATTTAAAAAAAAAATTGAATACTAAAATTTCTTTCCTTTCTTTTAAAATTAAAAATGTGATATTCAAACTTTAAAAAAAAAAAATCCTTTTGAGTTCAATTATTTGTATTTTTGGTCTTTTCCAATTATTACTGTTCAATTTTTATTTATGCATCAAAATTCAACACTCTAACTCAACTTTTAATTTTTTCAAATAATGAATCAATTAAAATTGTCAAGCCGAAAGTCTAAATTCAACAGTCTCAATTTTTTCGATTCAAGGCTTTCTCTTTCAAATTCAAATTTCAATTTTTTTCGTTGTTTATATTTCATTTATATTTTCTCATCTTAAATGAACAGTAAAATATTGCTGAATATTTTTCAAAAATTCCTTTTCTTAATTAAAAAATGTCGAATGTAAGGGAGTAAAACAGAATATTCAAGACTAGAACAATATTTAAATAGAATTTAAAGTAAAAAATAGGGCTTGATAAAAATGTTAAAAATAAATAATGTCCCTATGCGAAGTCAGAAAAAATTGAAAAAAACAATTTTAGTCCTTATATTCAATAAAAAACTTGAAAAGAAAAAACGGTTTCTTTCAATTCAGAAAAAAATAACCAAAATGTCATCCCTTGCTACTCAATAAAAATGATAGAAAGAAAAAAGGGCTCAACAACTCAATAAAAATCTCAAAAATAAAAAAATGTTCCTCTTCAAATTCAGAGAAAATTCAAATCAAATTTTTGTCCTCAACCCAGTGAAAATCTTTAAAATAAAAAATGTTCCCCTTCCAAATAATAAAAAATCTCAAACCGAAATTTCCTTTTTTCCAACTGAATAAAAATGTTAAAAATAATAAATTTCCCTGTTTCAAATCAGGAAAAAATTGGAAATTCTATCCTTAATCGCAGTTAAAATATTAAATAGGAATGAATGATCAAAACTTCACCCCTTCCAATTCAATAAAAATGTTAAAAATTATTATTCTTCCAATTCATACAATATTGAAAAATAAGATTTCCTCCATTCCAACTCGATAAAAATGTTAAAAAAATTCAATACCAAATTTTTTTTTTTTTTTTTTAATTGAAGTTATGAGATTCAAACGTTTTTTTTTTAACATGAATCATTTCGAGTTGAATTATTTCAAATTCGAACCGTTTAAAAGTACATGGATTTTTTTTTACGAGACAAATAAAAGGCTGAAAAGTGAAAAATTGAATTGAAAAAATCTTTTAAAAACAAATGAATTTTATAATACTACAGTGTTATTTTATTCAAAAATATTTAGTTTATTTGTATTTTAAATGTTCGTATGATTGATCACAATTTATCGAGATAACGACCCACTTCCGGTTCGAATTTGGATATATCCTTTCAGCACAATATCCAGTAGAATTTAAGAATTTTCAGCACAATAAAACATGTTTTCAAAAAAATGGGACTCATATAGTTATGCTGTGACATTCTTCAATTATTAACTATACACCCAAATTTAACAATTTTACTTACAAAAATTTTTTTTTCAATTGAACAATTGAAATTATAACGTTCAAAATTGTTTAAAACTCTGAAATTTTAACGATTCAAGGCTTTCTATCTTAAACAATTCATTTAAAAATTTTTTAGTTTTGAATATTTGATTAATCATTAGTAAATTTAAATAAACGGTAAAATATTGCTTAATATTACACAATTGTTCTTTTGTTTGAATTCAAAAATTTGAATTGAATGGGTTCAAATTTTAATACTGTAGACTGAAACAATATTTGAATAGAATTTGGAATTGAATAAAAGTGTTTACTTATGAATTTAATTACTTTAAATGATCTCAAATTGAAAATAGTTCATAAAATCTAAATCAAGCGTTGAAATTTGTTTAACTTTCAAGGCTTTTGGACTGAAACATATTAGTTTTCAACGTTAAAATCTGTAAATTGTTCAATTTCGAAAAGATTTTTTACCATGTTAACTCTATTGAATTTTGTTTTGTTTCGACGCGAAAAAATTCATCCTTACCTATTTGAAAATAACCCGCAAAAAAAATGCACTTTCGTGATTACTTGAAATCGTCTTGTAAAATCAATTATTGTTCAATTTTCAACGTTTGAACCAAATTTTAGTTTATAAAATCAATAATTAGTTTATATTTACAGTTCGTGAGCTTGAAATGTTTTTCACAAACAAATTTCAAACTAAAATGTTCTTAATTTTTAATTGTTTAAGTCTTCAAAAATGCATTTTGGATTTCTTCAAATCAATGAATACATTGAATACATTGTATAAACAATTTATTATTGTTTTTAGCAATTTAGTCAATTAGTCAACGGCGATACCACGCTGAAAACACCAGTTCCCGTTAGATCACTGAAGTTAAGCAGCGTTGGGCGCGGTTAGTACTTGGATGGGTGACCGTTCGGGGAATACTGCGTGTTGTTGACCCGTCGTGGGTGTGCTGGACCCACACGGTAGTATTTATCCACCTAGAAACACTACCCGAATCGGGTAGTGAGGCAATGAACTTTCGAGTTCGAAATGCTAATCAATTTTTTTTTTTTTTTTTTTTAGCAATTTTCTCTTGGAATAGAGATAAAAAGTCGCGGTTTTTTCAAAAAATTTTACTTTTTGTCCAATTTCCAATTTCCAATTAGAGTGAGATAGTTTATTAATCAATAGTTAATTAATAGTTCATTTATGTTAAAAAAAATAATTGTTCAAAAAATGTATTATTATTGTCAATAGTAATATCTTTGAATAAGGCTAGAAATTGCGGGTTTCTTCTGAAATGTTCAACTTTTTCTCCACCTTTCACTTGGAGTACGTTAATATTCAATTTAATATAGCAAAAATAATTGGTTAAACAAATTATCATCGTTCATAGCTTAATTTTTCTATATTAATACTAGATAGTTGCGGTTTTTTCTGATTTGTTTCCAACCTTTTGTCCACTTTTCAATTAGAGTGAAGTACTAATTAATTCAAGTTAAACAAATTAATTTTTTGAACAATTCATTATTATTATTGAGAATATTTTCTTAGTCAATAACATTTTTTTCCAAATATTTCAAATATTTGTTTCATTTGAGAAAAATAAATTCACAAAAAGGAAGAGATTCACCAAAAATTATTCTTTCTTTTGTTAATTTATTATTTGTTCCTAAATAAAAAGCCGAAGTAAAGTAAAAAATTTCAGAAAAAACTAAAATTTTCTAGCAATTATTTGAAAGAAGATAGTTCTGAACAATAATTATTTATTTAAACAATTTTGGTTGTTAACTTGCATTAATTATTACCTCACTAAGTGAAACGTTGACAAAAAGTGGAAAGTTTCAGGAAAAAATGCAACTATCTAGCATTACTATAGGACAAGATAGTTATTAATAATAATAATTTGTTCAAACAATTATTTTGATCAAATTTTATTAATTCTTACATCGCTCTCAGTAAAAAGTGGACAAAAAATTAAATATTTAAGAAAAAACGCAGCTTTCTAGCATTATTTAAAGAGAATATTATTTAAAAGAATAACAACTTGTTGAAACAATTACGTTCGTGTGCATGAATTAATCTTCACCTCACTCTGAGTAAACAGTTGATAAAAAGTGGAAAATTTCAGAAAAAACTGCAAATTTTTAGCATTATATATCATATAAAAATATCCTTATAATCATTATATAATATGATAATCATTATGAATATTATTACAAATAATTATAAATTGCTTAAATTATTATTTTTGTTGGATGCAATTGATTATTATTATCATTATAATTTAGAAGTTACAAATAAGTTGAAAAATTCGAAAAAACAGCGATTTTTTAACTCTATTCTAAGAGAACATTGCGAAAAACAATAATAGATTGTTTAAAAAAATTCATGTAAACATTCAAGTATCAGATGCAAGTTGTATTTTATGTATAAGTTACATTTTTCATAAAAAAACCGCAAATAAATCATAATTAGCGCCAGAAACTCGCAAAACCCCATTTTTCACTCATGGGATTTTTTCGAGACCCTATAAACTTAGACTTATGGGAGTGATATTTCAAGAACAATTATTTATTTTTATTCTATAGATAATTCTGAAGAGAAGCCTGGAGTTCCATTTTGATTCATCTAATATTGACAATTCTGAATAAAATTCACAAAAACGTCTTTTTTATGGGAAAGACGTGTTAAGCTTGTGGAGCCTCTAAATTTCATTTTCAAAAATCATATTTATTTTTTTGCGTATTTAAACAAATTTTTGTTGAATGTATTTGAAAACACCAGAGCGGTTCCCATAAAAATTGGATTAATAAAAAAATTTGTAGATCTTTTTTTAGTGCACATTTTTTGTCTATTTATCTTTTTCCGTATCTTGTATAGCTTGATCGCAAAATGGAATTTTTCATTATTTCTTTTGTGCGATAAAAATGTGAATTTTCGATTTTTCAAGAAAATTGAAAAAAGTCTTGGAACAATATTGTAGGGTGTTCAAAAAGAAACATTTTTCTTGTCTTGACTTTTTTCATATCATGCGTTGTTTAGCTTAAAATCTTCATTTTCGATTGTTTTTTGGAATTTTGTAAATGCTATGACTTGGGTAATTTTTCTTCATTTAAAAAAAAGTAATTTGAATATTTCGTTTGCCTTCTTAAATACTATTAATATCCGCCCATAGAATTCTGAATATTAAGAAGAAGTGTTCTCAAAATTTTTCAAAATGTGCTCACTTTTTGAATTTTCATTCAAAATGGCTGGCTGACGAACTTGACCTTCATTTTAGGACACTTGAAGAGTATAGCAAAGCCCAATCCGATAGGTTGATTCTTTTGAAAGTTATCGTGCTAAAAAACTATAAATCTTCAGACAAACCAACAGACAGAGTAACAGACATACTAACAGACGGACATTTTTTGAAAACCTGTTTTTTGTATTCAGGGGGTCTCAAAACGTGGAAATTTGGCCAAAAAAAGGGGGGGGGGCAAATTTACACAAAAATCATACCTTCTCATTATAGGATGAGAATATAAAAAATTCCAATGGATTTTTGGACCACCTTAATGAAGAAAGATAAAATTTTTACTAAAACAGATGAATTTTTAAATTAAGTAAACCAATTCTCAAATAAATAGTTGAATTTTGAACCAAAAAGAATGACTTTTTAGCAAAACTGTTAAACTTCCAAACAAATAATAAATTTTATGGCTAAAAATATAATCCTCAGGAGGAAAAATTTGCAAAAAAAGTAATATAAATATAGATACAAGGCAAATAAATTACTAACAAGAATATTATTTCAGGGTTACCGCAAAAATTCCCTAATTTTTCTCGGAACATTTTTTCATTTACCCTGACCATTAATAATTAAATACCAAAATCTCAAGCTTTAACATTTCCAACCTAGAATATTTTAGAAACGGAATAAAAGAATTTCAAATTAAAATTGAAATATTTCAGATTTATTATGCTTGACAGTCATTTAAAGTTATAAAAATTTTCTGACTTGCGAGATTTTTCTTCTGAATCCCTGACTTTTTCCTGACTTCTATGCAATTTCTGTGAGTTATTTTGTTATACCAAAGCCCAATTCAGTACGTTAATTCTTTTGAAAGTTATCGTGCTAAGAAATTAAAAATCTTCAGACAGACAGACTAACAGGCAGACTAACACTCTTTAAAAATGAATTAGTAGAAGACTAATAATTGGTAGTAGTCTTCTACTAATTCAAATGGTGCCGATTCGTTTACTGGTGATTAGTGAAAATCTGCTAATTCAATGAGTAAGAATAACTGACTAAAAGAATGAGTTACTGTATCTACCAAATGAATTGGTAAATGTATTGCTAGTTACTATTTTAAACAGTAGTTTCAAGTAAATGCAAAAACTGATTTTACAATGAAGAGAATTTTATTGCAGTACAATAATAAACTATCAAAGTCGGATTAGATCCGATTGAAAAAGCTCAGTTCAATCTGAGTTGAAAACATGTTATAGTAATAATTAAAACTAAAATATTAATAACCTCATAACGTTAACATGCAGGTTTTACAAGACAAAAACAACTGCGGAGTCATAACTATTTTTTTAGGTAGATAAAACTATTTAAACATAATGCAATAAACGAAAGAATCGCACACAATAATATGCAAAATATGAACAATAATTTTCATTTTCTGTAAAAATAGCAACAATGTGTAATAGGTTGTCCACCCTAATCCTGAAAAAAAATTCCCTGACAATTTCAGGTTTTATCCAGATATCTCAAGTTTTTTCAGGATATAATTTTTTTATTACGCAGCCATTCAAATATTTCTCATTTTTTTAAACAACCGACTCGGAATAAGTATACAGTTTCGCAAGTTTTTTATAAATATTGTTTTTAGTTTCTGGGGATTAAATTAATATTTTTGATTCAGAAAGCTGTGACAAATTATATTACAAAATATTCTTGAATATATTGGCACCAATGATTAATTAAATAATCAAATAATATTAAAAACATAATTGATTATTTCTTGAATTTGTCTCTAGAGTCTATGAATTCAAATAATAAATCAAACAAATTTTTATTGTATCTTCTTATACTTAAAACTCAGTAGATACATATTTGGGTAAAATTAATGTGGGTCTTGTATTAAATTCAATTTAAACCGTTTCAAATTCCTAAAGTTTAGCGTAAAAATATTCCATTTTAAACAATATAGATAAAGTTTTAACCAAAGAGTTGAAATTTGAACCAAAAAGATTAAATTTCTACCAAAAAAAGATGATTTTTTAACAAAATGTATAAATTCTCAACCGAATACTTGAATTTTGAACTAAAAAACATCAGTTTTCAACCAAAAATGGAATAGTTAAATTTGAACTAAAATGATGAATGTTTAACTAGAATAGATACATTTTTAACCAAAAAGATAATGTTTTAAACAAGAAGATTAATTTTGAAATATAATGACTAATTTTCTAAAAAAATACATTTTTGTTTCAAGAAAATAAATAAATTTTAAACTAAAAAAGACAAACTTTCAACCAAATAGATGAATTTTCAGTTAAAAAAATAATTAGTTTTCCACACACAAAAAAATTGTGCACAAAAAAAGAAACAAATTTTCAGCCAAAATGAATTTTAAAATAAAATGATGAGTATTTTACTGGAATACATGAATTTTGAAACTAAATAGATCAATTTGAAGGCGAATAGATGAATTTTCAACAAAAGCGTTCAACTTACAACCAATTAGTTTTATTTTTAACCAAAAAGATTAATTTTCAACTAAAATTGTAAATATTTAACTGGAATACTTGATTTTTTAACCAAAAAGGTGAATTTTTGAAGAACAAGGTTAATGTACAGATAAAAAAATTAATACTGATAGTGAGGATTTTTGAAGAACCAAAAATTTTCATCCTAATAGTTAAATCTTGAACTAAAAAATGTCGATTTTCCACCAAAAATGGAATAGTGGAATTTTGAATTGGAAAAAATAAGTTTCAAGCAAACAGATGAATTTTTAAACAAAATGATGAATCTTCAATTGAAGTAGTTAAAATTTTAAACAAAAGAGATAAATTTGTAACCAATATTCAACTGAAATAATTACATTTTCAATTTGAAAAATTCATTTTCTGTTAAAGAAAAAACGAATTTTCAACAAAATAGCTCACTGTTCAACCACAGAGATACATTTTTAATTAAAATGATGAATCTTGAAAAATATTAATTTTAACAGAAGAGTTCACTTTCAACTCAGTAATTAAATTTTTATTCCGCTGAATCCGAATCTTAGATCAGAATTTGAAAGTTAGCTCTTTTTTCAGCATAATCTCAAAAAACCTGAAAAAAATGTTTTTTAATGTTATGATGAAAATAGTAACTAATTTTCAAACTCCTCAGATTCGGATTCAGCAGCACAAAATACACAGGAATTGTCTAGTCGAGTCCGTCGAAGATTAAACTTTTTGGTGTGGCTATGTAATCTTTCTTAAGCATTAAAAAGATGTCTACAAATTAAATAAACTAGATTAAAATTCTCGCGCTTTAAAATATGTAGATACTTTTATTTTAACTTATTCATGGTTTAACGATAAAGTGGTTCAAAAGAGGCTGTTTTTAAAACAAAGTGTTTTTGATTCTATTTAAACTTGAGGTTAAATAATAATTTTTTTCCCTTAGGAAAATTAGATCTAACGATTATAAGTGCTGCCTCAATAGTATAAGTTTAAAACATGAAAAAAGGCTTAAAAATCTTTCCATATCTTCCAGTTCTGCCAGTGTCTGTATATCTAGGTGATTTTCATGTGCTTTCAAAAATTGTTGCACACTTTATTCCTTGAAGGTCTTGAATTTTTCTGAAAATAAATATTAATTAACCTAAATTTTTTGAACAACACTTTTCCAGTGCTCTTTAAACTATTCACTTCATTACTAATATTAAACCAAAACTTACCGATTTTAAAGAAACTAAGCAGATTTCACAAATAATAATATTTATAGTGACAAAAACGGTTCAACTTAATTAAATTTTGTTCATTTATCGGGATGCTATATACTATTATACATTTAAATTTATTATATTTATCTTGCTCCTTAAAGTTGTCTTAAGTCAACGAAACACTGAATTAAACTTCAGAAAGCACTGCTGTGTTTTGTTTTGAATATAGAAAGTGTTCAGAATATCCTGTATTTCGGGATCTGATCTAAATATTTAATGAGTAAATTGATAAAAACTTATTTTGAGTATATTTTTATGTGAGTATGAAAAAAATTATTAAATTATGTTCCCCTAGCAATTCATTGCTACTCATTGAATGAGTAAGCTGTTACTACTGAGCAAATTAGTAGAATACCCTTACTAATTCATTTAGTAACCCAAATCTTACCATTTCATTCAGTAGATAGTGATAAAATTACTAATTTAACAGTCAGATAATATGCTACTAATTGAATTAGTAAAATTTCTACTAATTAGGATTTAGAGAGCAGACATACTAACAGACGAACATTTTTTGAAAACCTGTTTTTTGGGTTCAGGGGGTCTCAAAACGTGGAAATTTAACAAAAAAAAGGGGGGGGGGGTCAATTTCACACAAATCTCATACTCATAATCATTATAGGATGAGAATGTAAAAAATTCCAATGGATTTTTGGACCACCTTAATGAAGACTCATTTGATCGCCACCGAAAATAAACACATTCAATGCCGGTCGTTACGATCGTAAATGTACGTCAACAACCCCTTAAAATGCTTCGAAAACCAGAGAATGGTTGTGAAACTACATTCAGTCAGTCAGTGGAATTATTTTTAATTAAGCCTCCCAAAAGCGACACACTGCCTCACTTAATTATAAAATGTTGTCTGCTAAAAAGTAGCTAATGAGGCGTAACAAGAATTATCATTTCAGCATATGTGCATTCTATAATTCACGTGTAATTTACAGGCAATAAAGTCTTGCCAAATTTCTTGAATTTTCTGACATAAATCCATCGTAAAATAGTGCTTCCTATATGCTTTTAAACATTGGCCAGGAAATGGTCTGTGAAAATATACTCTTTCGACAGTGAATTTGAAACTCATTTCTGAGAGCAAAATATCCAGCAGTGATAACTTAATAGAAATATCTTGTTATGTAAACTAATCTAAAATTTAGATGAAGTGAAGTTTTAAAATTAGCGGCCGTTCAAACACTACGTGATAAATGCGTCCAATTTTTTTCTTAGATTTTTTGTAAATAAAATTTATGTATGGGTACAGCAGGACCTCTCGGATCGGACCTCGATTTTTTCTATTTTGTATGTAAAAATTATTAGAAATAATAATTTTAATGTAAGGTTTTTATACGATAGTAAAAAGTGGTGGCCAAAATGATCAATATTATTAGATTTGTAGATTTTTAAACTTATAAATATTACAAATTTGAGTTCCGATTCGCGAGGTCCTGCTGTACTATATTGAATTCCATAAAAAACGTTTGAGCGTTCAAGTCGAAATATATTGGATTTTCAACAAAATAATTGAATTTTCTACCCGAACAGATTGATTTTCTACAAAAAGAGATAAATTTCCATTCCAAAGAGAAGAATGTTAAACAAAGCAGTTACATTTTTGAACAACAAATATGCATTTTTAAGAAAATAATTGAATGTTCAACGAAATGGTTCAATTTTCAAAAAATGTTAAAATCTGTAACCACATAGTTGAATTTTCGTCATAAGAAGATGAATTTTCAACAAAATATTTGAATTTTCCATACCAAAATTAATTATCAAACAGTTGCATTTACAACCAAATAGTTGAATATTCAAGCAAACTAACGTTTGAATTTTTAACAAAATAACTGATATTTCAACAAAATTTTAGAATTTGTGAAATTCCAACCACATAGTTGAATGTTGGACCTAAGAAGATAAATTTTCAACCAAATAGTTAGATTTTCAACAAAATTTTAGAATTTGTAACCACATAGTTGAATTTTTGACATAATTCAACCAAATAGTTGAATTTTCAAGCAAAACTGACATTTTCAACGGAATAATTTTTTTAAACGAAATTCCTCAAGTTTCAACCAAATTTTCGAATTTTCAACAAAATTTTAGAATTTGTGAAATTCCAACCACATAGTTGATTTTTGGACCTAACAAGACAAATTTTCAACCAAATAGTTGAATTTTCAACAAAATGGTTTAATTTTCAATAAAATTTTAGAATCTGTAACATAGTTGAATTTTTGACGTGACAAGATGAATTTTCAATAAAATATTTGAAATTTCATACGATAATTAATTATCAATCAAACAGTCGCACTTACAACCAAATAGTTAAATTTTCAAGCAAAACTGACATTTTCAACGGAATAATTTTTTTAATCCAAATTCTTCAAGTTTTAACCAAATGTTTGAATTTTCAACAAAATTTTAGAATTTGTGAAATTCCAACCACATAGTTGAATTTTGGACCTAACAAGACAAATTTTCAACCAAATAGTTGAATTTTCAAAAAAATGGTTTTAATTTTCAACAAAAATTTTAGAATCTGTAACCAAATAGTTTAATTTTTGACATAACAATATGAATTTTCAACCAAATATTTGAAATTTCATAACAAAATTAATTATCAATCAAACAGTTGCATTTACAACCAAATAGTTGAATTTTCAAGCTAAACTGAAATTTTCAACCAAATGAATTGTTTTTTACCAAATATTTTAGTATTCAATCAAATGTTTGAATTTTCAACAAAATTTTAGAATTCGCGGAATTCCAACCACATAGTTGAATTTTGGACCGGACATGATACATTTTCAACCAAATATTTGAATTTTTCATACCAGAATCAATTACCAAGCAAACAGTTGCACGTACACGAACTAGTTGAGCTTTCAAGAGAAATTGACAAATTTTCAACAAAATGAATGAATTCTTAACCAAATACATGAATTTTCAACAAAATAGTTAAATTTTCAAAAAAGAATAACATTTTCAACAGAATTCTAGAAAGGTTAACCACATTGTTGAATTTTCAATGGAAAAAGATTAATTTTAAACCAAATACTTGATCTTCCAAGCAAATTGAAATTTTTTAACAAGATAAATTAATTCCGAACCAAATATTAAAATTTTTAACCAATTGTTAATTTCTAACAAAATAATTAAATTTAAAAAAAAATGGTTACATTGTCAACTAAAACGTTGAATGTTCAAAAAATGTTTACAAATTAGTAATTTCAACCAATTAGTTGAATATCCAATCAAAAAAGATTAATTCCCAACGAAAAATATAATAGTTGAGACTCCTAAAAAAAAATATTTTAATTTGGAATATGAAATAGTCGAATTCAATCAAAGAGATCAATTATCAACAAAAATTGTAATAGTTAATGTTCCCACAAAAAAATATTTTAATTTTAAATCAAAAACTGTTGAATTCAACCACAAAAGACGAATTAAACAAATTAAATCCTCAACCAAACCGGATTAATTTTCGAATAAAAAAAACGAATTTAAAATAAGAGAGTAGAATTTTCAAACCGGAATGATTTTTCACTCTTCAAGAAAATTGATGAATTTTCAAACCGAAAAGGTAAATTCTCTGGAAAAAAGTTGAGTATTTAATGCGAAAATATGAATTTTCAATCAAAAAGTTAATTTTCAACCCAAAAAGATGCATTTCTAACAAAAACGTTGAATCTTCAAGCCAAAAAAATGCGCTTTATAAAAAAAGTTGAGTTTTTATCCCAAAAACATGAATTTCCAACCAAAATTCATCATTTTTTTTTATTTTGAGAGTTTTTAATTGTAATTCTTCAGAAATGTATAACTTTAAATTCTAAATCATTAAAATTAAAGAGTTTTCAATATTTGGAAGACTTGGAATTGAATTCTTGACAAATGATCCTCAAAATTATACAAAATCAAAAAAAAAAGAAAGATTGAATGATCTTTAATTTCAAATCTTCAAAGTTGATATATTTTCAAACAAGCGTTGAAAATTCTATCTCAAGAATTTAGAATTTTCCATTTTTACTCTTCAAAATTGCAGAACTTTAAATTCAAAAGCTTTAAAATTGAAGATTTTTCCATTTTTAGAATTTATAATCTAAAGTCATACAAGTTTCAAGTTTTACAATACAAAATTCTGTTATTCTGATGATTTAAATTTGATATTTTTTCGATTTGCAAGATTTAAAATTAAAATTTAACTACTTTTGTTCACCAAACTCAGCCAATTTTATAAATATTGGTCTACACATCTCAAAATTGAAGAGTTCTAAATTCAAAATCTTCAAAATTTGCACGATGACTATGAAAATGGATCACTGTCCAAAAATATCTTCAAAATGAAGAAAATCATTTTGAATTAAAGAAATTTTTTTATTGAAACAGAAGCCATTTCTTGGATATAGAGAAATTTCTTTGAATCAAAGTAACTTTTCTTTGAATGAGAGGTAATGAATACTTTTCTTTGATTCAAAGAATCTTTTTTTCTGAGTGTATGGCTTCGAAGAAGATCTTATTACGAGATGAAATCTCAAATTAACTTATTAATTTATTTCTTTGCTTCTAAATTCTGCTGAGATGAAATATGATATGTAAGTAAAAGTAATCTGTATACAGATTACTGAAAGTCGACTGAAATTAAAATTAAAATTAAATTAAAATTAAAATTGATATCAAATAAAAATGGTATGCAAGCGGGTATAGCTATTTTAATATTTATTTTAGTTTATGTTTGAAAATTATATTTTACAGTACATTATATTGAGGCATATATTTCAATTTCATATTCAGACAATAATCAGAAATGCAGAAATGAAATATATTGATCAAATAAATTTTTTTGATGTTTATTTTTTATAATCATTTTTCCAATATTTCATTATTAAATTCTTATAATAAATAAATAATATTTGTTAGAAGAAATTTTTTTAATTTTCGAGAATCGGGAATTATACAGTGTCGGATATTTTATAATTTGGCAATTTTATGCCGGGAACTTCATAATTCGATAACTTAATAAACTCTAGGGAATTTGTGTTGACTGAGAAATCCCGAAAAGTAAATATCCCACCGCTGTTAAATTAAAAAAAAAAATATTCCAAATAGAAAATTACCGAAATTATAAAATATCCGATACTAAAAAATTTCCCAAGACAGAAAATTATCTAATTTGCACAATTAAATTCTGTTTTAAATAATCATATTTATTTCTAAAAAATAAAATAATGAAATATTCCAATTAGAAAAGATTTTGAATGTGCGATGTATTTATGAAAAATATTGTTTAAGTTTAAAACAAAAATAATTTTAAAAATATATTCTTCTATGCAAGAGAACAATACAAGAACAAGATTTTTATCACAAGAGCAATAATTTAAAAATACTACTATGCACATTAAAAAAAACTTGCATTGAGAATTTGTTTTCCAATTATTGTTATTTTTAATTGAATTTTTGTCTTCAACCTGAACATTAAAAAAATGGTTTTTTGTTCAAAATATTTCATGATTGTATTTTTAATAAATTAATAATTTTTTATTACAAAAAAAATTTTCAATTGTTTAAATTCAGGATTTTTGTACTTCGGCAATTTTATGTTTAGGAAAATTAATTCTTTTCGGATTTTTCAGTCATTTCGATATTTTACTACAGAATTATAAAAAAAATTAAAAGGAACCATTGTGAAATCCCGAAAAATAAAATTCCCGGCAGAAAATTACCAAATTATAAAATATCCGAACCAGAAAATACCTGAATTTGAAAAATTGAAAAAATGGTTTTCTATTAAATATTATTTATTTATTATGAATAGAATAATCAAATATTTTCATCAAAGAACATTTTTTCAATGCTTAAAGTTACTAGCAATTATTTTCCTGAATTTAAAATAACAATAATTTTATCACAAGTGGTATAAAAAATAAATTTAAAAACACGTGCGCCTCGAACAAAGAGATTTCTAACTTATTTTTCTCTAAATCTAGTGAACATTTTCCAAACAAATTTGGCAGGATTCAATTCGAACTTTTTTCAAACAAAATTTTTTATTCAGAAATATATTTTGTTCAACTATTGTTATTTTCAATTCAAACAATATTTTTTTTAAACTTTGAACATAAAAAATTTCTCGACTTAACATTCATATATTTCTACAATTGTATAATATATTAAATTATACCAAAATTGAAGTCTTTGTAACGTTATTGCAAAATTTCATCGTAATTACTGAACATTAATGTTACAATTTTGGCTACTACACATCGCACAGTGCCAGTGGGGTGAAATCGGAAATCGAGGTTCAAAATGACATTTAGAACGCAATTTTGCACCGATTTCAGTTTTCCTTTTTTTTTGAATAACTCAGAACTAAATTTGTTTGAAAATGGTGAGAGTAGATTTTTCATTTTTTTGTTTATTTAATTTTTATGTTAATGCAAACAACGGAAAAAATGTCGATTTTAAAAATTTTATTTTTTATCTTCTAGACAAAATTTTTCTTACACGTCTCGTCCGTTGCGTTTAATGCACAAGGATATGGGTCAAATAAAAAAATTGTTAACTTGCATAGTTAATTGTTCTAAACAAATTGTGTTAACAAATAATCAACATTACATTTTGGGCTCTTTTTACTGGAAAGAAATAATTTTTTCTCCTCAGCTTGCTGAAATTACATTGCCAATGACTTTTTCTAAAAAAGAGTTTCTAATCCATCAATATTTGTTTATTTTATAAACAAATTATATAAACAAATGCACATTTTAGGGTATTTTAGGTGAAAATAAACCGTTTTTTCTTCTGCCTTTGCTAAAATTATATTAGCAATAACGTTTTCTGGAAACTTTCTCCTCACCTATCAATATTGATTCATTTTATAAACAATTTATGTAAACAAATGTACATTTTTGGTGTTCTTAAGCGAAAAGAAATAATCTTTTCTTCTGACCTTGCTGAAATTACATTGCCAATGATTTTCTCTGGTAAAAATCTTATAACCCATCAATATTTGTTTATTTTATAAACAAATTATATAAACAAATGCACATTTTAAGGTATTTTGGGTGAAATGAAACCGTTTTTTCTTCTGTTTTTGCTCAAATTATATTGGCAATAACGTTTTCTGGAAACTTTCTCCCCACCTATCAATATTGGTTTATTCTATAAACAATTTATATAAACAAATGTACTATGTGATTTGAATTATTCCTCTTTGTTTTCAAATTACTAAAATTTGTATAAACTTACATCATTTGTTACAAATTTAATAAATTTCATTTTTTAATCAAACTTCATCACACTATTGGCATTTTTAAATATAATTTGTTCATAAAATAAACAAATATTGATGGGTGGCAACAAGTTTTTTAGAAAACATTATTGGTATTGGCAATATAATTTTAGCTAGGTCAGAAGAGAAAACGGTTTATTTGCACCTAAAATAGCCTAAAATGTGCATTTGTTTATAAAATATACAAATATTGATGGGTTAAAAACTTTTTTTAGAAAAAATCATTGGCAGTGTAATTTCAGCAAGGTCAGAAGAAAAAAGTATTTCTTTTCGCTTGAAAACACCAAAAATGTACATTAGTTTATATAAATTGTTTATAAAATAATCCAATGTTGATGGATGGGAAAAAAGTTTCCAGAAAACGTTATTGCCAACATAATTTTAGCAAATACAGAAGATAAAACGATTTATTTTCACCTAAAATACCCTAAAATGTGCATTTGTTTATATAATTTGTTTATAAAATAAACAAATATTGATGGGTTAGAAACTTTTTTTTAGAAAAAATCATTGGCAATGTAATTCCAGCAAGGTGAGGAGAAAAAAATGATTTCTTTCTGGTCAAAATCGCCCAGAATGTGTATTTGTTTATATAATTTGTTTATAAAATAAACAAATAACGAGTAATCTTAAAATTTCATGTCCACTCATCATTCTAACGATAAAAGCTAGCGATTGCTGGGCAGGAATATACTTGAAAGGCGAATAACCTCTAATGTTTATTATTTGTTAACACAATTTGTTTATAACAATGAACTATGCAAGTTAACAATTTTTTTATCTTTCCCATACCCTTGTGCATTAAACTCAAGAGACGAGACCTATGAGCAAAATTTTATCTAGAAGATGAAAAATAAAATGTTAAAAATCGACATTTTTTCCGTTGTTTGCATTAACGTAAAAATTGAATAAACAAAAAAATAAAAAATCTACTCTCACCATTTTTTTAAGAATTTAGTTCTGAGTTATTTAAAAAAAAAAGAAAACTGAAATCGGTGCAAAATTGCGTTCTAAATGTCATTTTGAACCTCGATTTCCGATTTCACCCCACTGTGCATCGTAACGTTCCCCCCCCCCCCCCCAAGGCTATGACGTAATTTATGGATGACCCTTTAATAACAAATATATAAATGAAATTTTTTTCTCATTTCAGTTTAATTCGGATGTAAGGACTTGTTTTCAATGCACCGAAGTATGCTTTCAATAGATAGCATAAGGCGCAAGGAAGAGACTTGAAAAGTTTTCAAACTTGCAAACAGTTGCTTTTAGCACTTCCCGAAAAGTTTTCGGGTTCGCCAGCTGAGGGTCAATTTCTGGGAAAACTCCCTTTACCTATTTCCTTTCCCTATTTCGAAATAATGTAGGGTCGCTCCAAGACACCATAAGGGGTCAAATTTTTCTATAGTGGTGTGCAAACTTCCATTACGAATGCCGAAAACTTAATATTGGTTTTTCCCATTAATCTAAAGTTCGCTTTTGCTTACTTGAATTTATTTTTCACTCAATTCAAGCTCATGAAACAAAAACAGTCATATCATTAATTCATTTATAACTTATAAAATTTAATTTACCAGAAAACAAACCAATATTTGAAGAAAAAAAATTTATTAACGCAAAGATTTTGTCATTCATAGTATGTATTATTTAAAATAATAGAAAAGCTTTTTTCATAATTTTTTTTTTTGTTGAAAATTGAAGTAATTGGTTACATTTTGAACTACTTTATTAAAAAATCACTTCTTTGGTTGAAGATTCATCACTTTACTACAATTTTTTTATATTTTGTTGCAAATTAATTTTTTTGTTGGTAATTAATTTTTTTGTTGGTAATTAATTTTTTTAACTGAAAATTGAACTATTTGGTTGAAGATTTAACTATTTCTTTGTTGAATCGTTTTTTATGAATTCAACTGCTTTTTATTTGAAATTAAAATCTTTTCGGATTTGAATATTTATTATTTACAGTTTTCGTATTTTTTGTAGGAAACTCGTCATTTTGAAGAACATTTAATCTTTGTTGGTTAAAAATAGAATTTTTTAAAAATTAATCTTTTTTTGTTGAAAATTCAACATTTTGTTAAAGATTATACTTTTTTTTAATGAATTCACCTATTTTCAATTAAAAATAAAAATATTTTTGGATTAAAATATCAACTATTACATTTTTCGTTAATAATTTATATTTTTGTTTCTTTTCTGAATTTCCTCAAGAATTTTAGAAAAATTATATTTATAGAAGCTTTGAAACAAACAAGCAAATAAAGCTGAAAAATAAATCATTATTTCAATTTGTATGAAACATTTTTTCCCCCAAATCGAAAAACTACCCCATGAGGGAAAATTGGGTTTTGCGAGTTTCTGGCGCTAATTATGATTGTTTGCGGTTTTTTCAACGAATTTTTTATGATAAATGAAATACTACTTTCTCGACTGATAAATCGATGATTCAATATATTTTTTGAATAATTTATTATTTAAAAGAATAAGGCTAGAAAGTTCCATTTTTTTCGAAAAATGGCCCCTTTTTGTGCATTTTCCAATTAGAGTACTTTCGAATTTTTTCTAAAATTTGTTACTTTCTTTGGCTTGGAAGTTACCAAAAAATAATAAATAAACGTTAGAAAGAATTATTTTATAAACAATATTATTCTTCTTTGAAAATATAATTTTCTGACAGAAAACAGATATTTAACATAGATGTCAAATTTTCTATATGGATTATATTAAATGTAAATTTTCCTTTGAAAAGTTACTAAGAGCCTTTTTGTTCAAATTAATATTAATATTCATTATTTGATTTTAGCTGGAAAATACATAAAGAGCTGAAAACTTTAGAAAAACTCGCAACTTTTTATGACTTTAAGAGAAGATATTGATAAACCATAATAAATTGTTTAAACGATTATGTTTGTCAAATTCAATTAATCATTATCTCACTCAAAATGAAAAGTGGACCAAATGTTAAAACTTTCAGAAAAAATGCAACTTTCTAACATTATCCGGAAAGAACATTATGAAAAATAATAATTACTGTTTACGCAATTATTTTTGTTAAATTCGATTGATTCTTAAATCATTATAATTGAAAAGGGCACCAAAAGTGAAAAATTTGAGAAAAAACTGCAACCTTCTAGTGTTAATCGAAGATAATATTATTATAAATAATATTTAATTGTTTGAAAAATAATTTTTTTTACATATGATTCATTATGGCCTTAATTTAACTGAACATTTGAAAAAAATTGGAATATTTGGAAAAACTCGGGCTATCCAGTATTACTATAAGAAAAAATAACGATAATAGAATAAGAAAAATAAAAGAAATAAAAGAAAAAAGGAAAGATAGCAATTTATTCAAGCAATTATGTTTGATTTATTTCATTACAACCACATTCTAAGTGAAAAGTAGACAAAAAGTTGAAAATTTTAGAAAAAACCGCAACTTTCTAACATTATTCAATGAGAAAATTATTTTAAAAAATAATAAATTTTTTAAACAACTATTTTTGTCATCTTGAAATTATCATCACCAGACTTTTAGTAAAAGACAAAGAAATAAAAATTTGAGAAAAAAAGCATCTTTCTTACATTAGTCAAAGAGAATATTATTAAAAAAACCCGAATTAATTATTATTGAAAATAATAATGAATTGTTTAAAGAATTATTTTTATTGAATATAATTGATTGTTGCCTCACATTCATTAAAAAGTGGAAAACTTTAGAAAAAACTGCAACTTTCGAGCATTATTCTAGGATAATATTATTATAAACAATGATAAATTGCTCAAACAATTATTTTTGTAAAATTTAATTGATGATTGCTTGGATATAACTGAAAAGTTCAGAATAATAATTTGTTTAGACAGTTACTTTTGTTCAATTTTATTACTTTCTGCTACACTTTAAGTGAAAAATAGACAAAAAGTTGGAAATTTCTGAATAAATCCGCAATTTTTTAATATCATTCAAATTAATAAATTGTCGAAACAATTATTTTTGTTGGCACCAATTAATTATTCTTTATTGTAATTACAAGTGGACAAACAGTAGAAAATGTATTGAATAATTCGAAAAAACTGCAACTTTCTAATTATATTTTAGGAAAAAATTGCTAAAAACAACAATAAATTGTTAAAACAATTTATTTGAGCCTCTAATTATCAGTGGAAATTATATCTTACGCAGATGAAACATTTCCTATTAAAAAACAAAAAAACGAAACAAAAACGAAAAAAATTAATGACTGTTGCCAAAAATTTGCAAACCCTAATTTTTCACTTATGGGGTTTTTTGGACCCTATAAAATAGACTTAAAAGGGACATATTTAAAAATTATAATTTATTTGTATTCTATATCTAATTTTGAGAAAAATGTTGAGTTTCAACTCGAATCACCTAATATCAACGATTCTGAATAAAATTTACCATAAAGGTCTTTTTTTCTTATGAGAGATACATGTTCAAGTTCATGGGGCTTTCAAAACCTTTAAAAATAATTTTCAAAAAACGCATTAATTTTTTGTGGATTTTTCACAGAGTTATGATCGACTTGCAAGTAAATTAAAAAAAAAAAAAATTTAGACCACCCTATTGATGATGCTAGTTTTATAAAATGTCAAACTGACATTTAATAATAAACTGTCACATTGACATGATAGAAAAAGTCGCGAGAAAAAAAAACACGGAAAAATCGAGCTAAAAAGTAGAAGCTTTAATGTGGACAGACAGCGAAGTTTATGAAAAATTTACTTTGTATATTTGGCGTAGAACATGCCCAGAATTAATTATTAAAAAATAATTTATTAAAAAATATTAGTGAATTCATCATAAATTATTTTATTGAAACGATCTTACGAATTAATTTCCAAATAATTAGTCTAGGGGAAACCTTCCTACAGTGAATGATCATTAGGGTGGTCCAAAAAATTTTTGTTTGAATTTTTATGGGGACACCCCCAAATTTGATCGAATCCACCCAAAAATAAATCCATTTTTTTTTTGTTTTGAAAAAAATGATATTTAGGGGTGGCGCAAGCCCCAAGAAGTTTAACATGTATTTCCCATAAGAAAAAAAGACGTTTTTGTAAATCTTATTCAGAATCGTCAATATTATCTCAATCGAGTTGAAACACAACATTTCTTTTCAAAATTAGCCGTGGAATACGAATAAAATATCACTTTTCAAAAACCAACACCACAAGTCTGTTTTATAGGGTCCCAAAGAAACCCCATAAGTGAAAAAATGGGTTTTGCGAGTTTTTGACGCTAATTATGATTTTTTTGTGGTTTTTAATGCGAATTGTTTCTAATACATAAAATATTAATTTATACTGAAAATTAGACATTTTAATAAATTGTTCAAACAATTTATTATTGTTTTTAGCAATTTTCTCACAGAATGGAGTTAGAAAGACGCGGTTTTTTCACAAATTTTCCATTTGTTGTCCAATTTTCAATAAGAGGGAAATAATAGGCCATCAATGTTAAGAATAGTGATTGTTTAAACAATTTGTCATAATTATTAATAATATTATATTTGAATAATGCTAGAAAGATGCGGATTTTTTTTAAATTTCTGGCTTTTTGTTCAATTTTCATCTGTAGTGAAGTAATAATAAATTCAGGTTAACAAAATAATTGTTTAAACAATTCATTATTATTATTAATATTATTATATTTGAATAATGCTAGAAAGATGTGTTTTTTTTTTAATTTCTGGCTTTTTGTCCAATTGTCATCTGGAGTGAAGTGAGAATGAATTGAAGTTAACAAAATAATTGTTTAAACAATTTATTATCATTGTTAATGATATTCTATTAGCTTAATTGATAGAATGTTGTGGATTTTTCTGAAATTTTCGACTTTTTGCTTATTTTTTATTAGGCGTGACTTAATAATTAATCAGATACAGCAAAAAAAATTGTTTAAACAAATTATTATTGTTTATGACTATGTTCATCTATATCAATTGCGCCTGCTAGTTGCGGTTTTTGGTCAATTTTTACCTTTCTGTCCTTTTTTCACGTAGTAAGGTAATAATTAAATAAAGTTAACAAAAAAGTGGGTTAAACAATTTAATATTGTTTATAACTATCTTTTCTTATATAAGTGCTAGAAAGTGGAGGTTTTTTCTAAAATGTTACACTTTGTTTCGCCTGCTTAATTACTAGCAATTAATAAATAAACATTAGAGAAAACTATATTTCAGATAATCTCTTTCCTTTTCGTGAATATATATTTTTCTATAATAAAACAGGTATTTAAAATTCTTTGTTTTTGCCTCTTGTGTAAAATAGCTTTTTTTCTTTAAATTAATTCTTTTAAGCTTTTGGGAAAGAGCAAAAATAATTCAAAAACCCACCACTTTCTAGCACTTATCTGAGAAAAGATGGTTATAAACAATATTAAATTGCTTAAACAACTTTTCTGTTAACTTTAATTAATTATTACCTGACTAAGTGAAAAAGGACAGAAAGGTAAAAATGGCCAAAAACCGCAACTATCAGGCGCAATCGACATAGATGAAGATAGTCATGAACAATAATAATTTGTTTAAACAATTCTTTTTGCTGAATCTAATTAATTATCAAGTCACGCCAAATAAAAAATAAACGAACAGTTGACAATTTCAGAAAAAACCGCAACATTCTACCGATTAAGCGAAGAGAATATCATCAAAAATCATAATAAATTATTTAAACAATTGTTTTGTTAACTTGAATTCATTATTGCTTGACTCCAAATGAAAATTAAACAAAAAGCCAGAAATTACAAAAAAAAACCGCATCTTTCTAGCATTATTCAATTATAATATTATTAATAAGTATAATAAATTGTTTAAACAATTATTTTGTTAACTTTAATTTATTATTACCTCACCCCGAATGAATAGTGAACGAAAAACCAGAAATTTAAAAAAAAGCCGCATCTTTTCAGCATTATTCAAATATAAAATTGTTAATAATTATAATAAATTGTTTAAACAGTTATTCTGTTGACTTGAATTTATTATTACTTCACTACAGATGAAAATTGGACAAAAATCCAGAAATTTCAACAAAAAAAACCACATCGTTCTAGCATTATTCAAATATAATATTATTAATAATCATAATAAATTGTTTTAACAATCAATATTGTTAACATTGATGAACTATCACTTTCCTCTAATTAAAAATTGGACAACAAATGGAAAGTTTGTGAAAAAACCGCACCTTTCTAAATCCATTCTACGAGAAAATTTCTAAAAACAATAATAAATTGTTTAAACAATTCATTAAAATATCTAATTTTCAGTACAAAGTCATGTTTTATGTATTAGAAACAATTCAGATTAAAAAAACTGCAAAAAAATCATAATTAGCGCCAAAAATTCGCAAACCCCATTTTTTCACTTATGGGGTTTCTTTGGGACCCTATAAAACAGACTTATGGGGGTGATATTTCGAAAGTTATATTTTATCCGTATTCTACGGCTAATTGTGAAGAGAAATGTTGAGTTTCAACTCGATTGAGGTAATATTGAGGATTCTGAATAAGATTCACAAAAACGTATTTTTTTCTTATGGGAAATACATGTTAAACTTCATGGGGCTTGCGCCACACCTAAATATCATTTTTTTCAAAAAAAAAAAAAGTGAAGTAATTAATCCAATTCAACTGATAGTTATGACACTATACGTGTTTATAAATTAAAATTAAATAAATTATTTTTCTTTAATATGATATCATAATTAATGATTATCCACTAGGGTGGTCCAAAGATGGATTGAATTTTTTTTTTCTTGAATTTTCATGCACATCGCCCGGAAATTTGTTCAAATTCATAAAAAAGACCCATTTTTTTATTTTAAAAAAATGGTATAGTAGTCCTACCAGGGTTTCAGAGTAACCTTAGTTTGAATGATAAAAAAATGGTAATTTTCGGCCGATAAACATTTTGAGGGGGTGAAAATCACCAGTGGTTGCATCCCTTATTTTCTATAAGGGTGAAAATATTTTTTGTTCAATTTTTTGCTCTGTAAAAATTGCAAAAACAATGAAATATTTACAAAAATAATTTTATTCGAAAGAAAATTAAATTCTCAATTTGACGTGTTTCAGAGATTCTCAAAAAAGTACATTTCAGGAGGGTGAACCACCCCTTATTAGTACTCTCCACTTTTCTCCGAAAAATTATTTGTACATAAAACTAAAGTAAGTGTATTTCCATGTGTTAACAACAAATAGTGCGTATATTTTAATACAAACACAAATATAGTGGTCATCGAATTTTGGGGGTTAAACTACCCCTACATAGTGTGTTCATATGTAGCAACGATCAGTGTCAGTAATCGATGTCAATAAGAAGTAAGCACCCCTGAAATTCACCCTTCGAAAGCTTTTCCAGAATTTCTATTTTATTATTCTTCTCTAACCCAGTTGAAGAAAATTTATTAACAAATAAGTATTTAATACATTTTTGTATTTTTCTGGAGAAAAATTGAGAAAAAAACAAAACATTTTTACCTTGACAGAAAATGGGACGAGACCTCTGGAGTTTAGAAGGTTGTATTTAATATCGTCGTTCGATGATAAACTATGTCCAAATGGGTTTAAAAAAATTTGCATAATAAAAGAGAAATTCTAAAAAAAAACTTATGGAGGGTGAATTTCAGGGGTGCGCACCCCCTCGAAAAAAATAAGGGATGCACCCTCGGGGGGGTCGGAATGCTGTACATAATATTGGCGTTTGATAATAAACAATCTCCAATTGGTTTAAAAAAAGGGAGATCCAAACAGAGATATCGTTGTTTAAACAATTAATTATTGTTTATAACTCTCTTTCCTTGGATAATTTCTAGAAAGGTGCGGTTTTTTCTAAAATTTTCAACTTTGCTTTGCCTTTTTAGTTATAAACAAATAATAACCTACTCCTAATTATTTTCCATCCTTTGTTTTTATCTTTCTTGCAAGATAGCTTTTTTGTTAAAATTCATTTTTTCATACTCTTTTCGAGGTTCACTAATTATTTGTTGATTACTACAAAGTGAGAGCAAAGCTGAAGATTCCAGAAAAAAGAATCTTTCTATCATCGCACTAAAAACGGTAGTTATAAACAATAAGCAATTGTTCAAATAAGCATGTTTGTTAATTTGCATTAATTATTACCTCACTAAGTGAAAAGTGGACAAAAATTTTGAGGGTTTGGAAAAAACCGCAATTTTTTACTTATATGAGAGAAGATAGTTATAAACAATAACAATTTGTTTAAATAATTATTTTTGCCAAACTGAATTAATTATTCACTCACCCTGAGTAAAAAGTAGGAAAATAGTTGTAACTTACAGAAAAAACGGTACCTTTCTATCAATATTCAGATTTAATATTATTAGCAATAATAATAAATTGTTAAATTCATTCATTTTCTCAACTTCATTTAATTATTTAAATCACTTCAATTGAAAATTGGAAAAAAGTGGAAAATTTTTGAAAAAAATTGCAATTTTCTAGCATTATTCTAAAAGACTATTAATAACAATAATAATAATTTGTTTAAACAATTATTTTTGTTAATATTAATCGACTGTTATCTCACTCTAATTAATTTTATGTATCAGAAACAATTCGGATTATTAAAAAACGCAAAATGAATATAATTAGCGTAAAAAACTCGCAAAACCCAATTTTTCGCTTATGGGATTTTTTTAGGACCCTAGAAAACAGACTTTTGGGGGTGATATTTGAAAAGTAAAATTTCCTTTGTATTCTGTGGCTATTAGTGAAAAGAAATTTGTTTCAACCCGATTCAGCTAATATTGTCGATTCTGAATAAAATTTACAAAAACGTATTTTTTTCTTATAGGAAATATGTGTTAAACTCCATGGTTTGCCACCTCTAAATATAATTTTTTTCGAATCAAAATAAAATGAATTTACATTTTGTGTGGATTTGAATAAATTCCCGGGCTATAGCATGAAAATTCGAGAAAAACAAAATTTGGACCACCCTATTATCATAATGTATAGAATTCCTGAAAGTAAGAACAAGAATCCAACGAGCAAAGGAAAACCACCATAAAATGCTCCTATTGTAGCTGAAAAAAAAACATTCTTAAAATAATTTTTTTTGTTTTTTTTTGACAAAAATATAAGACAGGAAAGAAGGATGAGAAGGCAACCAACCAAATCCCCTTTCTTCTCTTCTTTTAATTCTTTCGTCTTTTTTATCATTCAATTTTATTTTTTTTATTTATTTTATTAAATGAAAGAAAAGAAAAAAAAGAGAAGAAAGGAGACTTAGTTGGTTGCCTTCTCATTTTTCTCTCGCTTTTTTATTTTTGTCCGAAGAAAAAAAAAATTGTTTTTTTCAAGATTTTTTTTTAAATTACAATAGGAGCATTATATTTTGGTTTTCCAAATTTATTTATTGGATTCTTGTATTTATTTTCAGGCATTCTATACATTAACTTGAGCATCAGACGTTAAATAGGTTTTTCTTCTTCGATTTTTATGGGGACACTCCAAAAATTTATTGGAATCTACACAAAAATAAATCCGGTTTTTTTTTCTTCAAATTATATTTAGAGGTGCCGTAAGCCCCATGAAGCTTAACACGTATTTCCCATGAGAAAAAAAGAAGTTTATGTAAATCTTATTCAGAATCCTCAATATTATCTCAATCGAGATGAAACTATATTTTTCTTCGTAATTAGCCGTAGAATATCACTTTATGAATATCAACACCATAAGTCTGTTTTAGAGTGTCCCAAAGAAATCCCATAAATGAAAAAATGGTTTTTGCGAGTTTTTCACGCTAATTATGAATTTTTTTTGTAGTTTTTCCGATGAACATTGTTTCTAGCACATGAAAGACCACTTCATACTGATAATTAAATGTTCAAATGAATTTTTTAAACAATTTATTATTGTTTTTAGCAATTTTCTCATAGAATGGAGTTAGAAATACGCGGTTTTTACAAAAATGTCCCACTTGTTCTCCAATTTTCAATTAGAGAAAAGTTATAGTTCATTTATGTAAACAGGAGTGATTGTTTAAACAATTTATTATTATGTTAATAATATTCTCTTAGAGAAATACTTCAAAATTGCAGTTTAAACAAAAATTCACTTACAGTCGAACTTTCAATTAAGATAAGTCAAATAAATAACTAGAGTCAAGAACAATAATTGTTCAAACAATTTATTATTATTATTATTATTATATTTGAATAATGCTAGAAATATGCGATTTTTTCTGAAATTTCTGGCTTTTTGTCTATTTTCCATTAGACGTGACTCAATAATTAATTAGATTTAGCAAAAATAATTGCTTAAACAAATTATTATTGTTTATGACTATCTTCATCTGTATCAGTGACTAATCGTTGCGGTTTTCGGCAATTTTTACCTTTTTGTCTTTTTTTCACTTAGCTAGTAATTAATTGAAGTTAACAAAAAAGCTGTTTAAACAATTTAATATTGTTTACAACTATCTTTTCTTAGAGAAGTGCTAGAAAGTGGCGGTTTTTTCTCAAATCTTTAACTTTGCATCGCCTCTTTATTTATGAACAAATAATATGTCAACAACAACAAAAATCATTTTGCGAATGGGATTGTTGTTTTAAGTGAATTATTTTTGCTTTTTTCGCAATGCTTAAGAAAAGTTAATTTAAAGAAAAAACCTCTTGTACACAAGAGGCAAAAACAAATAATAGAATGATTAGGAATAGGTGGGAAAAGAACAGGGATTATTTAAAATATAGTTTTATGTTTTTTCATTAATTGTTAGTAATTAAGCAGGCGACGCAATGTGAAAGATTTTAGAAAAAAAACGCCACTTTCTAGCACTTATCTAAGAAAAGATAGTTATAAACAGTATTAAATTATTCAAACAACATGGAGTGAAAAAAAACAGAAAGGCAAAAAATGAAAAAAACTTTTTTTTTATTTATGTTAAATGGATTAAAAAAGTTAATTAATTAAAAAAATTAATATTAATCCAGAAATTAAATAGAAAACGCATCTTTCTAGCATTATTCAAATATAATATTATTATTGATTATAATAAATTATTTAGGCAATTGATTTTTTAGAATATCCAGACGTATATTTAAATTTGAGAATTTGAGGCTTTTTCTTGTTCTCAATAAAAAGAGTATGACAGAAAAACATTTTTTTCAAAATTCCCTGACTTTTCCCTGCTGTTTCCCTGATCACTTATATTCAAATATGAGCAATTTAATCATGTAATGTTTTAAATATAATATCTTCTGTATCCAGAATAAAACAATAATAATTTGTTGAAACAATTATTTTAGCTGAATCTAATTAATTATTAAGTCACGCCCAATGAAAAATAGACAAACAGTTGAAAATTTCAGAAAAAAACGCAACATTCTACCAATTAAACAACGAGAATATTATTAAAAATGATAATAAATTGTTCAAACAATTATTTTGTTAACTTGAATTCATTATTACTTCACTCCAAATTAAAATAGGACAAAAAGCCAGAAATTAAAGAGAAACCGCATCTTTCTAGCATTATTCGAATATAATATTATTATTAATCATAATAAATTGTTTAAACAATCACTCTTCTTAACATGGATGAACTATCACTTTCCTCTGATTGAAAATTAGACAAGAAATGGAAAATTTGTGAAAAAACCGCGTCTTTCTAACTCCATTCTATGAGAAAATTGCTAAAAACAATAATAAATTGTTTAAACAATTTATGTGAACATCTAATCATCAGTATAAAATGGTCTCTTATGTGTCAGAAATAATTTTCACTAGAAAAACCGCAAAAAAAGTCATAATTACCGCGAAAAACTCGCAAAACCCATTTTTTCACTTATGGGGTTTCTTTGGGACCCTATAAAACCGACTTATGGGGGTGATATTTGAAAAGTGATATTTTATTCGTATTCTATGGCTAATTGTGAAGATAAATGTTGAGTTTCAACTCGATTGAGATAATATTGAGGATTCTGAATAAGATTTACAAAAACGTCTTTTTCTCTTATGGGAAATACATGTTAAACTTCATGGGGCTTGCACACTAGGGTGGTCCAAAAATACATTGGAGAAATTTTTTTTTAATTTTTATCGGGACACCCCCCAAATTTGTTTGAATCCACCTAAAAATAAATCCATTTTTTTTTTGTTTTGGAAAAAAATGATATTTAGGGGTAGCGCAAGCCCCATAAAGTTTAACATGTATTTCCCATAAGAAAAAAAGACGTTTTTGTAAATCTTATTCAGAATCCTCAATATTATTCCAATCGAGTTGAAACTCAACATTTCTCTTCACAATTAGCCATAGAATACGAATAAAATATCACTTTTCAAATATCACCCTCATAAGTCGGTTTTATAGGGTCCCAAAGAAACCCCATGAGTGAAAAAATGGGTCTTGCGAGTTTTTTGGCGCTAATCATGATTTTTTTGCGGTTTTATTTATGCGAATTGTTTCTAATACATAAAATATGACTTTATACTGAAAATTAGATATTTTAATTAATTTTTTAAACAATTTATTATTGTTTTTAGCAACTTTCTCATAGAATGGAGTTAGAAAGACGCGGTTTTTTTACAAATTTTCCATTTGCTGTCCAATTTTTAATTAGAGGGAAGTGATAGTTCATCAATGTTAACAATAGTGATTGCTTAAACAATTTATTATTATTATTAATAATATTATATTTGAGTAATACTAGAAAGATGCGGATTTTTTAAAAAATTCTGGCTTTTTGTCCAATTTTCATCTGTAGTTAAGTAATAATGAATTCAGATTAAAAAAATAATTGTTTAAACAATTTATTATAATCATTAACGATATTATATTTGAATAATGCTGAAAAGATGCGGTTTTTTTTTAATTTCTGGTTTTTTGTCCACTTTTCATTCGGAGTGAGGTAATAATGAATTGAAGTTAACAAAATAATTGTTTACACAATTTATTATCATTGGTGATAATATTCTCTTCGCTTAATCGGTAGAATGTTGCGGTTTTTTCTGAAATTTTCAACTGTTTG
>CAKNXH010002230.1:70263-86474 GCA_932178445.1 Andricus quercusramuli | reverse complement strand
TCGGTTTTATAGGGTCCCAAAGAAACCCCATAAGTGAAAAAATGGGTCTTGCGAGTTTTTTGGCGCTAATCATGATTTTTTTGCGGTTTTATTTATGCGAATTGTTTCTAATACATAAAATATGACTTTATACTGAAAATTAGATATTTTAATTAATTTTTTAAACAATTTATTATTGTTTTTAGCAACTTTCTCATAGAATGGAGTTAGAAAGACGCGGTTTTTTTACAAATTTTCCATTTGCTGTCCAATTTTTAATTAGAGGGAAGTGATAGTTCATCAATGTTAACAATAGTGATTGCTTAAACAATTTATTATTATTATTAATAATATTATATTTGAGTAATACTAGAAAGATGCGGATTTTTTAAAAAATTCTGGCTTTTTGTCCAATTTTCATCTGTAGTTAAGTAATAATGAATTCAGATTAAAAAAATAATTGTTTAAACAATTTATTATAATCATTAACGATATTATATTTGAATAATGCTGAAAAGATGCGGTTTTTTTTTAATTTCTGGTTTTTTGTCCACTTTTCATTCGGAGTGAGGTAATAATGAATTGAAGTTAACAAAATAATTGTTTACACAATTTATTATCATTGGTGATAATATTCTCTTCGCTTAATCGGTAGAATGTTGCGGTTTTTTCTGAAATTTTCAACTGTTTGGTTATTTTTTATTAGGCGTGACTTGATAATTAATTAGATTTAGCAAAAACCGCAACCATCAGGCGCAATCGACATAGATGAAGATAGTCATAAACAATAATAATTTGTTTAAACAATTATTTTTGCTGAATCTGATTAATTATTAAGTCACGCCTAATAAAAAATAAATAAACAGTTGAAAATTTCAGAAAAACCCACAACATTCTACCAATTAAGCAGATAGAATATTATTAAAAATGATAATTAATTGTTTAAACAATTATTTTGTTAACTTCAATTCATTCTTACTTCACTCCAAATAAAAATTGTACAAAAAGCCAGAAATTTGAACAAAAAAACTGCATCTTTCTAGCATTATTCAAATATAATATTATTAATAATTATAATAAATTGTTTAAACAATTATTTTGTTAACTTGAATTCATTATTACTTCACTCCAAATGAAAATTAAACAAAAAGCCAGAAATTTCAAAAAATACCGAATCTTTCTAGCATTATTCAAATATAATATTATTAATAAGTATGATAAATTGTTTAAACAAATATTTTGTTACTTTGAATTTATTATTACTTGACTCCGAATGAAAATTTGACAAAAACCAGAAATTTAAAAAAAACCGCATCTTTTCAACATTATTCAAATATAAAATTATTAATAATTCTAATAAATTGTTTAAACAATCATTTTGTTAACTTAAATTTATTGTTACTTCACTACAGATGAAAATTGGACAAAAAGCCAGAAATTTAAAAAAATCCGTATCTTTCTAGCATTATTTAAATATAATATTATTAATAATTATAATAAATTGTTTAAACGATCACTATTGTTAACATTGATGAACTGTCACTTCCCTCTAATTAAAAATTGGACAGCAAATGGAAAATTTGTGAAAAAACCGCGTCTTTCTAACTCCATTCTATGAGATAATGTCTAAAAGCAATAATAAATTGTTTAAACAATTCATTGAAATATCTTATTTTTAGTATAAAGTCATATTTTATGTATTGCAAACAATTCGCATTAAAAAAACCGCAAAAAAATCATAAATAGCGCCAAAAACTCGCAAAACCCATTTTTTCACATATGGGGTTTCTTTGGGACCCTATAAAACCGACTTATGGGGGTGATATTTGAAAAGTGATATTTCATTCGTATTCTATGGCTAATTGTGAAGAGAAATGTTGAGTTTCAACTCGATTGAAATAACATTGAGGATTCTGAATAAGATTTACAAAAACGTATTTTTTTCTTATGGGAAGTACATGTTAAACTTCATGGGGCTCGCGCCACCCCTAACTATCATTTTTTTTTCAAAACAAAAAAAAATGGATTTATTTTTAGGTGGATTCGAACAAATTTGGGGGGTGTCCCCATAAAAATTCAAAAAAATTGTTTTTGGATCACCCTATTGCACACTCCTAAATATCCTTTTTTTCAAAACGAAAAATAGATTGATTTTTCTGTGGATTCAAACAAATTTCTGGGATGTCCCCATAAAAATTCGGAAAAAAATATTTTTGGACCACCCTATTGCATTATTCACTGTAGGCATGTTTTTATAAATTTATAATATATTTTATTATAAATTATTTATTTTAAAATATCTGAAGGAGGTGGATTCGATTGCACGGATTGAAACTCCTCGAATTATTGAAATTAATCGTAAATACTAGAGTTTGAAAAGGGTAGGATAAATTCCGATGTCGCGGTTCGAATCTCGTAAATTTACGACTAGAGAGAAAATACCGTCCACAGAAACGATTAATCTGTCGAGTAACGTCACGAGTGAATTATCAGGAAACGTCGACAATTCGTTGATTTAATAAGGAAAGTAACCAGAAACTCAGTTTTCAGTTAAAGTGCAAAGCTAAAATTATTATTGGCATAATTCCTCTAAATTCCTGGAAATTTTAATATCTTTCCAATTCAATAAAGAATTTTTAATCAATATCTTGAGGAAAATTTTAATTAAATGAGAAAAATGTTATTAAGTCTCTTCATTGTGAAGGTTCGAATATTTATGCAATAAACAGAATCTTAAATTCTCGTAATGTTAAACTAGACTTAAAACGAGTTTTTAATTAACCCTATCTTTTCTCCTTTTTGCTCTCTTCCTATCTCTTTGCTCCTTATCACCAAGCCCATTAAGGAAAAAGCACATTTTAAGCTTTAAAGGCTTCTTTTAGTATCTTTTTAAATCTATTCGGATGAAGCTTTAAAATATTTTGTGAACTAATTTAGAATTGTTAAAGAAATTTTATTTTTATAGTCAATACAAAAGTTGGAAAAAAAATTTTCACTGTAATTGAAAATAAAAAATTCGAACTTTTAGAATTAAAAAAATTGTTCTTTTGAATCAATCAAATCTAAATTGCAAAGTGAAACATTCTGGGTGGAACTTTTTTGAACTAGATCATTTTGAATTAAATGCCATTGAACTGCAAAATTCAAAATTTTTAACTTTTACGTCACTCTTCCAATTCTGTACAAAATAAAAAATTAAAAGTTCGCAACTCTTTTCTGGATGTTAAAAATACCGAATCCCCCCCCCCCCCCTTCTACTAAAAAAATGTTCAAAAGAAAAAAATTGGCCTCTACCAATTCTTGAAAAAAAATAATGACCACAGTTTCCTCCCTTCCAACTCAATAAAAACTTTCAAAATAAAAAAAGTCTCTTCCAATTTGAAAGAAACCTTAAAACCAAAGTTTTTTTTTCGAACTCGATACAAATTTTAGAAATGAAGAAAAAGTTCCTCTTCCCATTCAGGAAAAATTGAAACAAAAATTTCCTCGATTTCAACTGGGTTAAAATCTTAAGAACAATACATGTATTTCTTGCAATTCAGAAAAAAACATCCAAACCGAAATTTCCTTCCATCTAAATCAATAAAATATTGAAAATAAAATGTTAATCTCCTGCAATTCAGAGAAAATTTGAAAAAAGTTCCCCCTCTCCCTTAAACTGAAGAAAAATGTTATTTTACAAAATGACCTTTTCCAGTTCAGAAAAAAAAACAGTATGTCATTGTTTACAACAAAAAAAAAACAAAAACCAGAAAAGGCCTCTTTCAATTCAGAAAAAAATAAAACCAAAATTTTCTCGCTTTCAACTGGATAACAATCTTGAAAATACAAAAAATGTTTCTCTTACAATTCAGAAAAAATTTAAAACAGAAATGTCCTCCTCTTATAAATTTATAACAATATTAAAAATAAAAAAGCCATCACCTATTCGAAATAAAAATAAAAAGTTTACCCCCTTCAACTCAATAAAAATGCTAAAAATAAAAAATTAACCTCTTCCAATTCAGAAAAAGAACCCGAAATAACCAAAATTTCCTCCATTCCAACTCTATGAAAATAAAAAAGCTTTCCCCTTCAAATTCAGCAAAAAATGAAAACCCAAAATTTCGTCACTTCCAGTTGGATCAGAATCTCAAAAACAAAAAAAATGGCGAAATAACCAAAATTTTCTCCCTTCTAACTCTATGAAAATAAAAACGTTTCCCCTTTAAAATCCAGAAAAAAATTGGAACCCAAAATATCCTTCTTCAAATCTAAAAAATTAAAAAAGACCAAAAAGAGCCTCTTCCAAATCAGAAAAACTGTCTTCTTTACAACTCGAAAAAAAACTTAAAAACATAAAATGTCCCTCTGTCAATTCTACAAAAATAAAATTTCCGGATTTTAATTTCGAAATAAATGTCAATAATACTAAATTTCCTCGCCTTGAATTAAAAAATGGGAAAAAAGGTTCTTTTCGAAATTCGAGAAAAAAAATTGAATAGTCAAATTTTTGCTCTTCCTCATAATATTATAAATGTGTAATTCGAACGTTTTTTATACATAAATTCTTTTGAGTTGAATTATTCTAATTTTAAGTCATTTTCAATTAGTGATTGTTCAATTGCTATTCATACATATAAATTAAACAATTTCACTAACATATAAAAAAATTTCTAATTGAAAAATTAAAATTGCAAAATTCAAAATTTGAGGTAGGTGTAGTGCCAAAAACAGTTCTCTGAGAAAAAAAACTTTCTAAGATTTCAAGGATTGAAATATTATCTGAAATGTTTTGTAAAAGGAAAAATGTTATTTTACATTAAAGAAGTTTGAAACATACAAAAAATAATTATTTTAATAATAGTTGTTACAATTGAATTTGTCCTTACTATCGATTTTTACCAATTTTTTAAATATGTTTAAGTTTTAATAAATCATGACTCACTTTTTTTGGGAAAAATACTTTCTACAACTGAACTGTTTTCAAATTGGAAAGTTACTGAAAAAATTGTGAATATAATGATTTGTTTGAAAACATTTTTCTAAAAAAAAATGAAGATTTTTCACGATTTCAGAGACCAAAAAATTTACTTTCAAAATTGGAAACAGTAGAGTTGTAGAGTACATTGCAAAAAAGGAATCTTACTTAAATTGAACCGTTTATCAAAAATTGGTAAGAAGCCATAGTAAGAACAAATTCAATTGCAAGAACATGGTTAAACTCAATTTTTTGTGAATTTGTAAAATAATTTTTTTCCAAATAATGTTCTTTTATTTAAGTTTTAAATTGTTTAGTCTTGATTATTTGGTTTATTATTGCTTATTTCTAATGAACAGTCAAATATTGCTGAAGGTCAACAAAATAGTCTTCTTTTCAATTAAAAAATTTGAAATTGAATGGGTAAAAAAAGGAATATTCCAGCCCGAAACATTATTTGAATAGGATTTGAAATTTTATCCATTACATTGAATTTATTATTAGCGTTCAACTCTGTAAATTGTTCAATTTTGAACAGATTCAGAATTTTCTTGTAAGAACAATTATTGTTCAATTTTTAACACTTGAACTATAGTTCATTTTTGAAAATCATTAATTTATCCATACTCACAAATTTATCAACTTTAAACTTTTCTCATCAAGAAATACCAAATTCAAACTATCTAAAATTTCAATTGTTTAACTCTTCGAAACTACATTTTAAAATTGTTTTAAGAGAAAATATACACTTAAAAATGAAGACCAAAATTGGAAAAGTTGTTGAAGTGAAAGAGTTGAGAATTACAAATTGTAAACCAAGACATTGAATTTTTGAGCAAAAAGAATTACTTTCGAACCAAGAACGATGAATTTTTCAAAAATGTTCAAAAATTTTGAATTGAAAATTTCAATTTTCAAAAATAGTTGAATTTTCTACAACAAAAAAATACAATATTATGTTTTAACCAAAAAGGCGAATTTCCAGTCAAAATTGTTGAATTTTCATCTAGAGAAGATCAATTTTCAATTAAAAATATCATTGCCGAACAAAAAATGGAATAGTATCATTTGCAGTTTCAAGAATTAATTTATAAGAATGAAAAAAATAATTTTCAACGAAATACTTACATTCTCAACCAAAAAGATGATTTTTCAAATAAAATGATGAAGCTTTGACGAAAAAAAAATGAATTGAAACAAATGGGTTCAACCCCAAACGTGATTTCTTAACCAAAAAGTATAATTTTCTAGAAATTAAATAGTTAAATATTCAATGAAAATTCATTCATTTATTTGCTTATAGGGGTATATAAATGTAATTTTCCTAGGTGACAGTATTTTACAAAATTGCAAAAACCAATCAAATCAGTTCAAAATATGTTCAGGTCATGAGAATTGCTATTAATTAATTTCTTAACATAAAAAATAATTTGGAATTTTGCCAGGCATCTTAAGAAAATTATTTCATTTTGTTCAAACCTTTCGAAATTCTTAAAAACCTTCTAAATTTTCTGATCAAAATCTTCAAAAATCTACATTTTGTTAAAAATTGTAATCTTTTTAAGTGAAAAATTATTTTGGTATCTTTTGAAAACTTCTAAATGTCTCTTAAAAATTGAAAATATTCTACATTCTTCTTCGAAGGTTTGGGGAACTATTTGAAATGTTTTAAAATCTATTTCAATTTTCTCTCAAAATTCATTTTTGAAATAAAAAATTATTCGAAATTTTCCGGAGTCTTCAGAAAATTTTGTTATTCTCTGGAAAGAATCCAAAGTCCTTAAAAAGCTACTTTTACGAAATCTTCAAAAACCTGAATTTTTGTTCAATTTTTTCTAAATCTCTTGGGGAATTTAATTATTTTCGAATATTTGTAAAAAATCTTCTGGAACTTTGAAATATTTTTTGATATCATTCAAAGTTTGCCTACATTTTTTCTAGAATCCTGCAAAATAAAAAAATTACATTAGAATTTACCTGATTCTTCTTCCACATATTTGAAAATCTTCCAATCTTAAGATTAATCTTTTCAAATGAAACCTAATAGGATTAATATTTTTGAAAAATCTCATTGATGGTACCGGTTATTTTTCTGTTATGTTAAGAACAAAATTATTTTCGAATCTTAATAAAAAAAAATGAATTAGGATTTTCCTTTTGATTTTGATTAACAATTAAGTAATAATTCAAATGTTTTTGTTTGGAAATACATTTTCAAAATTAAAATTCCTAATAAATAATAAAAATACTAATAATCACAATATGACTCATTTACTCTCTCATATACATAGTGCTCTCTCTATGCTTTTATAATAGGGGAAAAACCTACTTGACCCTCGAATAAGCGTTCAGTAAGGATATAAAGTTCTATAATTTTTATAACAGCAACAAGAAAATATATTTCAATAATTTAAAGAAAATACATATGATTGTGAAGATTTTAAAGTATTTTTAACAATTCCAAGGAATTTTCAAGAGCTTCAAGAAAATTCAAGAGATTTCCAAAAATTTCAAAGGAATAGATATATATTTTAGCACATTTCTGGAAATTCCGAAGAATTTTCACGACCTTTGAAAAATTGGAACAGAATTTCAAATATTGTAAAGGATTTCAAATATATTTGGGTATTCAAAAAGATTCAAAGGAATTTTAAATTGATTTCAATAATTTTATGGAAGTTCAAAGAATTTCAAATAATTTGGGGTTGGGGAGGGGAGGGAAAGGAAAGTAAGTGGAGTGGGGAAAGAAAGGGAAGAAGGGGGAAGTAGGGAAAGTGTGTGTAAGTGAGGGAAAGTACAGGAAGTTATTAGAGATTTGGGTGAGTAGGGGAGGAAAAGTCTGAAATAAGGATAGAAAGTAGCGGGAAGGGAGTGATAGCTACAGAAGCGAGGATCAGATGAAGGAGAGGAGAAGGAAGTTTGGAAGGGGGGAGCGAGGTGTGAAGTGATGATAAATGAGGTAGGAGCAGGGTATCAATATTTGAGGAAAAGTAGGGGCAAAGGTGGATATAAGGTCAAGCGAATGGAAATTGGGGTAGGGGAAGTTATGGAGAGAACTAGGGGAAAACCGCGTAATGATGGGTAAGTTGAGGAAATGATTGAAAATTAGGGTGTAAAGCGGATGGAAAATGAGCGCTGAGGGAGGGAAGCAGGGGAAGAAGCGGGTTAGATCGGAAAGTGAGGACAGAGGAAAGTAGAGAAGGAAGAAGGTGAGACGGTTGAGCGAAGTGTGAAGTAAGGAGAAATGAGGTGGAATTAAGGTAAATTATGGGAGAAAAGGTATGGGAAAAGGCGAATAGTGGAGGAAGTGAAGGGAAATTAGGGTAAAGAAGTTATGAATGGAACTTGAGAAAAAAGCAGAAAGTAGGGAAAGTAAAGAGCACTTAGGGTAGGGGAAGTTATAGAGGGGAGTAGGAAAACACAGTGTAATTGTGGTATGCAGCCTCGGGGAAAAAAAGTCATTGTTTCGGTTGGGTGTCCGAACGACCATCCGCCGTCCCGTTCTCCAAGGAGGGGAGCAAGAGAAAATTATGGGAGGGTAAGTAGGCTAAATTATGAGAGGGGAAGCAAGGAGAGAGCGGAGAATGATGCCAGTGAAAGAAGAGGAAGCAAGGGGACGTGATGGGAGAAGTAGCGGATGTGAAGGGATGTAATGGGAAATAATTGAAGGGTAGTAGGGGAAATAAGGAGAGGCGACTCATGGGAAGTAATGGGAAGGAAAGTAGTGGAAGTGTGAAGTGGGGACATTCGAGGGCCAGGGCAAGCGAGGGGAAAATTGGGATGAGCAAGTTGGAGATGGTGAGTGTTCGCTGGGAAAGTGTGGAGAGGAAGAAGTAGATGAGGAAGATGTTGGCGAAGGGAGGGGGAATCGATGGTTCAAGTGCGAGGAAGGGAAGTAGGGGGAGTTGAGGAATTAGGGGATGAAAAGTAAGGGGAAGGGAGGCTGGAGGGGAACTTTGAATTATTTTTAGGTTACAAATTAGCCCATTTATAGAAGATTCTATATTTGGAATGGTACAAGATTAGAATTTTCATTGTTGAATAGTAATGGTCAGGAATAATGGAAAATTATTCAGGGAAAAATCAGGAAATTTTGAAAATAAAGTTTGCGGCCCCTGTTTTATGTGAAACTTGGCTCAGAGCAGGCAAGCCTAGTTTTTACTATTATATAATTAATGTTTTTAAGAAAATTATTTGTGAAAGGGATATAAATTTATAATTTTATTAATAAAGAATTTCGTTTTGTGTACAAATTTTGACCCCAAAGAATGTCACTCTTCCTAGGAGGAATTTTTTCCTGTTTTCTTTACTCATCCAAACTTTGTAGTGCGATTGAGGAAAATCCTAATGCATTTTCGCAGTATAAGCTACTGTCCAATATAAACCTTGTTTCCAAACAAAAGTGGATAGCCTTTATAGATGAAGTATAAATAAACTCACACTTACATTCTCTTGAGCCACATTGCTTTAGTACACTCACTTAGATCTGGGCTTTTAACTTTATATATAGAACGATTAATTCACTACATGTAAAACAGAATTTTCAGACGTATATTTAAATTTGAGAATTTGAGGCTTTTTATTGTTCTTAAAAAAGAGAGTATGACAGCAAATTTTTTTTTCAAAATTCCCTGACTTTTCCTGCTGTTTCCCTGATCACTAATATTCAAATATTAGCAATTTAATCAGGTAACGTTTCTAATTTACTATCTTTTGTATTCAGAATAAAACAATTTTAGATTGAAATGTGAAAATTTCAAATTCATTGTAACCAAAGAAGATTACTTTCCTACAAAAGAAGATTAATTTTCAATCCAAGAGGGCAAATTTTTAACAGAATAGTTTAATTTTCAAGCAAAAAAGATGAATTTTGAAACAAATTGCTGAATTATAAAACTACAACGATGAATTTTCAACCGAATAGACAAAAAACGGTTGTATTTTCATACAAAGATTTTAATTTTTTAGAAGACGAATAATGAGGGAGATGAATGTTCAACTGAATGATGAGTGTTCAATTTGAATATGAAAATTTCCAGTTGAAAAATTTAATTTTCAACCTAAATCTATTGAAAATTCCTTGGAATCTTTCAAAATGGCAAATAAGCAAACATATATAGCAAAATAGAAAAAAATTCACAAATACAGAGGAATCTTTCAGACTACTCTAAAATATTATGATATTGAAGTTTTCTAAAGATATGGATTTGAAACTTTTCTAATTAATTATAAACAAATTCTCTCAGATAAGAGTCATATAAAAAAACTAAAAACATTTTTAGATTCGTCGCCGGAATATCTAGGTGCGCGTTTTTGTTTGTTTAAACAATATGTTAAATAATTGTATTATTTTTCATATTTCTGCGATTGTTATTGAGAAACTAAGTGTCCTATCGGAAAACCCACAACAACATTTCATTCGTCTCGGAAAAAACTAGGTGCGCTTTTTTTAAAACCATTTTAAAAACAATTAAAGAACTTGTTAATTTTTTATAATTAATCACAAAAGTTTCAAATCCATATCTGTGGCAAACTTCAATTTCGTAAAATATTTCAAAGCCCTTCACGGGTGCCCTGAGGTTAATTTTTTTCAAAAGTCTTGTCACTTCAGAAATCATTGCAGATCTTGATTCTAGAACATGTTTTACGTTCAAACACGCAATGACGGAAATCGCAGATAGTGCCGTTTTTTTTAAATGCCACTTCCAAAAAAAATTTTTTTTTACATATAGGTGAAAAATCAAACATACAGAATACACTTGAAGAGTTGCGCTCGTGTCCTTTTGCATGCTATTTCATTCTAAAATTTAGTATCATTTGTTTTACCGAACTAATAACAACGAGTTTCACGTCGATGAATAGTGTGTCAAGTGAATTTTTCTTGCTTAATCTCTATGCATTAAAAGTAGTGAAATGCAGTGTACTTTTTCTAAAGATCATCTTGCTACGCACGATGAAAACAGACATAAAATTTGTTTACTGTGCTTTGGTAAAACTGATAAAATGTTCAAAATTGACGATGCATTACTGCAAAAATTAAACAGTGCTCTTAAAACTGACATTTCAATTGAAGATCATTTGCCATGTGCATTATGTAGTTCATGTAAGAGGAAAATTTATTTTTTAACGTCAGAGTCTTGTAATAGAAAATTGCATCTTCAACTGCCAGATTTTTCAAAGTTCTCAAGTGAAACCACAGAAACAAGATCAAATCAAAATTGTAAGTGCTATTTATGTAATTTAGCTAGGACCCTACATACGAAAAAACATGAGGCTACTTACTCGAAGTGTAAAAAAAGTAAAGCAGGTAAAATCCAGCGATGTACAGAATGCTTCAGTGAAATACGAAAAGGTATTCATCCTATTTGTACTAAATCTATTTTGTTGGATAATTTGCAAGAAATAAATAATAAACTAGACACAAAACAAAAGCAGCGATTGATATCTACTCTATCGAGAAGTGTCGATGATAGTTCAGCGAAGTCACTAAATAAAAGTAATAATTCCAAAACGTATGATGTAACTACTGATGACATGGTCAAATTAAAATTAAAACACAATTTAAGTAACAAAAAAACTATCGAAATTGCAGCGGACCTTCGAGCAGCAACTCGCAAACGAAGTCTTATTGAACCAGGTCTTACAAGAATTCTCGTTGAAAAAAATCATAGCGTGGATGAATTTTTCAAAATTGCAAAAGTAACATTTAACAAAACGAAAAACAATGTTCTAGCGCGCACGGATCAAATAATTATTCATTGCACAAATGTATCTGACTTTGTTTGTTACATCAAAGAAAAGAGAGATGTTTCTAACGTTCATTTGAAAATCGGTATTGATGGGGGCGGTGGATTCCTGAAAGTTTGTTTATCGATACAAGATCTTGATACTGAAACAGTTAATTTAGAAAGTAGAAGTAAACGCCGCAAACTTCAAGAAGGCATTGGAAACAAGAACTTCAAAGATTCTGGTGTAAAAAAGGTGTTCATTTTAGCCTTAGCGCCCTGTGCACAAGAAAACTATGAAAATGTGTGTCAATTGTGGAACATGCTCAGTATAAATCAATGTACATACATCACGATTGCGACGGATTTAAAGTTGGCTAATATATTAGCAGGTTTAATGTCAAGAACGTGGCGAGTTTCGCACAATCGGTAACTGTTTAAGTAATTATCAAGCATGGTCCGAAAAAGGTAATAACAAAAAAGACGCCAAGGATTTCAAAAGTTGCATACACCCACCAATATTTTCTGGCGATGAAAATACTAGAATTTTGGATATGATTCCACCACCCGAATTGCATTTGATGCTCGGGGTTGTCAACACACTGATTGCTAAAATGTCAGCAGAATGTGAGCAAGTAACGAACGATTGGATCAAAGAGAGCAATGTTAAACGAGAAGTTACTCACGGAGGTACAGGCTTCAATGGAAATTCTTGCAAAATTTTGCTGAGTAAAATTGATGTTCTCCGAGCGAAAAGTAACCTAGAATGTCTCAAATACGTTGTTGCATTGAGTAGTTTCAAGAATGTTGTTGAAGATTGTTTTGGAAGTGCACTACATGCAGAGTATGAACAATCCATTCAGAAATTTAAAACCAGTTACTTGGATTTAAACATTACAGTTACTCCAAAAGTGCACGCACTATTTTACCACGTCGTTGATTTTTGTTCCGTATACAAAAAAGGTCTCGGATTTTATAGTGAGCAAGCTATGGAATCAGTCCATTTTGATTTTCTGTCGACGTGGAGTAGATATAAAGTTTCACCAAATCATGCTCAATATGATCAACAATTACTCAAAGCCATATGTTCTTACAATAGTAATCATGTGTGACGTAATATTTTTATTTTTTGTTAGAAACATTTTTGTTCCTAATTATTACTTTAAAAATATACATTGACTGTATACGTATATTAAAAAAATACTACTTTGTTAACAGGACGTTGTAAAAATTAATTTCCCTGTACTGTTTGTATGTAGAAATAAGTAAACGAACAATTTTTTTTCAAAGTGGCCTTAAAAAAAACGGCACTATCTGCGATTTCCGTCATTGCGTGTTTGAACGTACAAAATGTTCTAGAATCAAGATCTGCAATGATTTCCGAAGTGACAAGACTTTCGGAAAAAATGAACCTCAGAGCACCCGTGCCTTGAAATTTTTGTATATCCTTGAAGTTAATCAAAGCTCTTAAAAATGCCTTGGAGTTCACAAAAATTCTTAAAATCGTAAAATCATTTGAAATACCTTCATATTTTGAAATTATTCAAAATACCATCAAATTTCAAAGTTTGACGAAAATTCCTTGGAATCGTTTTAAATATCCTCAAAACTTAAAAAAATAATTGAAAAATTCAATATTTATGGACATGATCAAAGTAAGAAAAATTCAAGATCTATAGGGTAATATTCTATTTAATCAAAACATACGCATACAACAGTATTTGAATTTACATTTAATACGAGTACAATTTAGTAAATTTATTGTTATTCACCAGTCAAAATGGTATTTTTTACAGTGAATTAAGAATAATAATTTTACTATATTTCCATTTGAATAATAGTTTTGAAAATCAAAACTCACCGCAAACGGTTAATTTTTGCTAGTTTTATTAAAAATTTAAACTTTTCTTTACACCTGGATCCTGTAATATGACAAATTTCACTTCAAAAGTTGGCACATCAGGGGAAATACTTTTTTTGGATGAAAGTTTAACTTCTTGGTTGAAAGTGGAACTATTTTTTTTTCCTCAATTTTTTGGGTTGATGATTCATCATTTTCATTGAAAACCCGTTTTGTGTTCAAAATTTAACTATAAAAAAAAAATTTTTTTCGTTTAAATTAATTTTGCTGACTGCAAATTTAATTGCTTGATATTTGGTTAACAATTTATCTTCTTTAGCTTAAAATTCAGTTATTTGGTTTGAAATTTCTGTATTTTGCTGAAACTTTGTCTTTCGTGGTAGAATATTAATCTTCTTAATGATTAATTCACTTTTTGGTTGAAAATTCGATTCTTTTATCAAAAATTTAACTATTAGGTTGACAATTCCTCTACCTCTTGGTTAAAAATTCAATTTTTTGATTGAAATTTTACTTTTCGTTGAAAATTTATTTAGTTTGTTGAAAATTTGTCTTTTTTAGTAGAATATTTACCTTTTGGACGGAAAATTCAACTATTGGATTTTGAATTCATTTTTTGGTTAGAGATGCATTATTTTAATTAAAAGCGTAATGCTTTACTCGAAAATTTAACTATTTTGTTGAAAATTCTTTTTTCTTGTATTGAAAATAAATTTTTTTGACTGAACATTGAACTATTCCATGTTCAGTTTAACATTCACCTTCTTCAGTTGAAAATCCAGCTACCTGGTTGAAAATTTCTGTATTTTGTTGAAAAATTGGTTTGAAAATTCATGTATTTTATTACAAAACAAACTTTCTAGTAAAAAATTAATCTTTTTGGTAGAAACTTAATTTGCGTGATTACAGATTCAACTATCAGGTTTGAAATTCTTTTGAAATTTCAAAATTTTGTTGAAAAATTCTTGTATTTTGATAAAAATTAATCTTTTTTGGTCGAATCTTTTTGGTCGAAAATTCATTTCTTTAACTAACACTTTTCCATCAAAAATAATTTTTCCAACTGAAAATTTAACTATTGCATTTTTTGTCGAAAACTTTTCTTTTTTGATACACATTTAATCGTCTTGGTTGAAAATTTCTACATTTTGTTGAAACCTGGTCTCTTGTGGTAGAATATTAATCTTCTTGGTGACTAATTTATCTTTTTGGTTTAAAACTCATTTCTTTGGTTGAAAATTTCTTTAGAAATGGATAATTTGGTTGAAAATGCATGTATTTTGTTAAGAATTAAATTTTTCTGGTAGAAAATTAACTTTTTTAGCTGAGAATTTATTTTGTTGATTAGGAATTAGTTTTTTTATTAGAAAATGATTTCTTTTTAACAGAAAATTTAACTATTTCATTTTTTGTCGAAAATTTTTCTTTTTTGACAGACATTTAATCATCTTGGTTGAAAATTCGTCTGTCTGGTTGAAAATTTTACTATTTTATTGAAAACTCATCTATTTTGTTGAAGGTTTGTCTTTTTCTGGTAGAAAATTCATCTTCAGGGTTGAAAATTCGACTAAAGGGTTGAAAAATAATTTTTTTTGGTTGAAGACTCATTATTTTAATAAAAAATTATTTTCGTTGCTTACAAATTTAACTATTTTGTTGAGAATTCCCTTTTTTGTTGAGAAATTAATTATTTTTTGTTTAAAAAGTTATCTTTTTGAGTAAGTGTTGGTATTCAAAGATAATTATTTTAATTCGAATAATACAATAAAAATATTTAGAAATAGTAATTCAAAGCACGAGAGCCCCTTTGTTATATCTGTTTGTTTTCCTTTCACTTTGATTTTTTTTTCTTGTAAATTTATAATGTATTCTTTCCACGTCACATATACTAATTTCAATTCTTGAATAAATATCTCATAAGCTTTATAACTTAACTCGGCTCAACAATAAAATAACTAGTTTTGATTACATTATTTTAGTGAGAGTTTCTAAAGTTTAACCATAACGAAGGTCTTGCTATCTCTCTGTAATTACACTTTATTATGTACGACCAAAGCACAATGTAAACTTAAGTTTCGCAATTTACTCTTGGACTCATACAAACCAGACCTTTACATCATCGATTTTTTTAAAACGTTGACAACTTATTTTTTTAGTAGAGAAAATATAGATCGCCAAAGGTTTCAATAAAAGTTTTTTGTTGTTGTATTCATTGCACTTTTTCTAATTTGGACACTTTTTGAGTCTCTAATTAACCTCAGTACCCTTCAGTTTCTCAAGGTATTATCTCCTTACATCCCCTACGCCCCTCTCCTCATGACCCCTTATTCCCGCTACCCCCCGCCGCATTTTCCCTCACTTCCCCTATGTACTTACCTCTCATTTCATCTCACTTTTTCGACTTCCCCTCCCTTACTTGTCCCTTACCGACGCTCCACTCACTTCGCCACACTCCCACACCCCTAATTTCCCCTCACATCCCCTACTTCTCATCACCTACTTCCCCACATCTCATTTTCCCTAATCCCCCTTCCCAATTTCCCCGAATCACGCCTACTTCACCTACTCGTCCTTTCCTCATTTCCCCTTAATTCCTCTACGCCCCCCACTTCCCCACATCTCCTTTCATCTCACTTCCCTTCCCATTATTGCCCCTTACTTCCCCTTTTTCCTTCTCCTACTTCTC
>CAKNXH010002230.1:41785-58496 GCA_932178445.1 Andricus quercusramuli | reverse complement strand
ATTTGTCTTCTTGATTGAAAGATCTTTTTTGGTTGAAAAAATTAACTATTTGGTTGTAAATTTGTCTTTTTTAGAGAAATTCGACTGTTTTTACTGAAAATAAAATTTTTTTGATTGAAAATTAAACTACAAGGTTGAGAATTTAACTAGTTTGTTCAAAATTCATTCTTTTGATTGAAGATTCATCATTTTAGTTAAAGATTATCTCTTTGGTTGAAACTTCTTCTTTTATGGCAGAAAACTGATCTCAGTCGAAAATTTATCTCCTTGATTGAAAATGCAATTTTTCTTTGAAATATTAGAAATTTTAAGCGTTTACATTTGAATTCAGTATTAGTATCAAGATCGATTTTATTTCAAAGAATATTTTCCTCTATTTTCGTGAAAAATCTTTTTATTTCCCCTGGATTAATAGAATTTTGACCTCTCGAACCTATAGCCTCTATGAAGATGTTTTTGAATTGCAACTACATAATTGATTTATTTTTCAGCTTCAGCGATTCCTTTTCTGCCAATCACGGGAAACGGGAAAAAGTTCAAAATTCTCGATTTTACTAGTTTGAGGGGATTTTTCAAACTTAAAAGGAAGAAAAAGGGGATTTGTTAAGAAGGGGGATGGATTGATCCCTGAAATGACATCATTAAAAAAAAAAGAATGGGAAAGCTTTTGTAATTTGAATGTATACTATTTTCTGACGGACTGATCCCTGGAATTACATTATTTAAAAAAAATGAACGAGAAAAGTTTAGTAATTTGGATGTATACTGTTTGGAGTTTAATATGAGAAAACCATGCAGAGATTTCCATATCTAGTGATCGAGAAGCGCGGAAGGTTTTGTGGTGGCAAAAAGAGTGTGAGTGCTTTTTGGCCATTCTACGAAATTGTGCTTTCGCTACCCTTCTTCGTATACATCGTAGCAAATGCCGTGCTCTCAAGATAAAAGTTACATGAACCTCCTCTCTTCTCTACCCCAACCATACGATCCTAGTTTACGTGATTAAACTGCTTCTTGGATTACGGCCAAGAAAATAGCATTAACTTTTATCCTTTCGACACTAAAAAGGGATTTTTCAAATCCATTGATTCCTAAATTTCGAAAATTGAACAACATTTCACAGGATTTGGTCATCTCTGCAAAAAAAATCCAACTAAGCTTTTTAAGTCTCCAATTTAGGGTCTTATAGCTCCGAGCAGAACCCCTTAGTTTTTATGGGCAAATTACTATAGAGGTCATAATTTCAAACCGATTTGAGCACTTTCTTTTAAATTTATATTTGACGAACTTTTTTTCAAAAAAGGCTAGTGAGGGGAAGTAAGGGTTGGTGAATTAGGGGAAGAAGGGAAAATTGGGACGGGGAAAGTTAAGGGAAATTAGAAGTAATTGAGGTTGGCGAAGCAGGGGAGGTGAGGAAAAATGAAGGTAGGGAAAGTAGGAGAAGTAAAAGGAAATGAGAGGAGGGGATGTGGAAGAAGTAGAAAGAGTAGGGGAAATAAGGAGAGTGGGCATAGGGGAAATAAGGGTGAATGAGAGAAGGGGAAGAAGGGAAAACGAGTGGAAATTGTGGGACGGCAAGTAAGGGGAAGTGACGTGAAATCAGGAGAGGGGAAGTAGGACAAATAAAAGGGGAAACGTAGGGAAAGTGAAGAGAAATAAAGGGTGAGGATGTAGGAGAAGTGACGAAAGGAAGGGAGAAAAGTAGGGGAACTTTTCAGAGGAAAACTAGAGGAAATGGAGGGTGGGGTATGTGAGGGGAAAGGTGAGGGAAAGTAGAGAAAGTTGAGAGAGGTGGAAGTAGATAAACAAGTAGTTGAGGAATAAAGGTGAAATTAAGGGAGGTTATGTTAAGGAATCGAGCGGAATGAACGGAGAGGAAGCAGGGGAAATTGTGGGACGAAAAATAGGAGAAAAGACGAAAAATAAAGAAAAGGAAAGTGGGAGCAGTGATGGAAAACAAGAAAAGTGGAAGGAGGGTTGGTGAGGGGAAATTGTGGGAAGGAAAGTAGGAGAAGTTAGTGGGAAATAAGGATTGAAGAAGTAAGGAAAATGCACGGAGGGGCAGTAAGGGAATTGAGGAAAAATTAGAGTCGGAGAAATAGGAGAAGTGGAGTCAAATTAAGGGAGAGTAGGGGAAGCGATGCCTGGAAAAATAGGGGAAATGAAGGATTTGGTAAGTAAGGAGAAATGTGACGAGGAGTTGGAAAAATGAAGAGATGGGGAAGTAGATTAAGGGAGGGGGTGTTTGTGAATGAAGGGGAATATACCGGAAGGAAGTGCGTGTAATGGTGTGACAGTGAGTAGGGGAAGTGATGGAAAATGAGGAGTGGGAAAGTAGGACAAGTGATGGAAAACGAGGAAAGTGAAAATTGTGGGAAGGAAATTAAGGGAAGTAGGGGAAATAAGGAGTGAAGAAGTAGAGGAAATGTAGAGAGAAGAAGAAGGGTAATTGAGGTAATTGCAGGTACACGTAAAAACAGTCCTTTGTTACTATTCAAAAAAAATCATAAGTAATTTATCTTAGTCATTTCTCGCTCTGAATACTTCGTTCCTTCGGAAAAATTAGTCGAAAATTTACTGGCAATAAATAAAAGGTAGGATTTTCTTGAAACCTGATAACAATTGTTAATTATTTAAATAAATTTGATAAACAAAATACAGATTTTCGTCAATGCTTCCTTATATTCTATTAATAAACAATAATTGTTTATTTTATAAACAATTTTATAACTGAATTCACAACTTGACTAATTTTCAACAAATGGATCTTGTTTTCAGTTAGGAAATCGACTGACAGCGACTCAGGAAGCAGATTTTCATATTAGGAGACTTTGTTAGGTCATAATATTTGTTCTTTACTTGAATGAATTTTATTATAAATACAAATACAGAGTAAATATTGAATATTCATTACATCTAGAAGCATAAGAACTTTAGCTTAAGCCAACATAGCCAGAAAAATTTGAATTATTTAAAGAAACGGTATCTCTCTTCAAAAAGGATGGAATCGCTGATTTTCAAGTAAAATTGTTTATAAAAAATGATATTGTATCTAATTAACAAAATCCTATGAATAAAATAACATAAGGGAGGTCAATTCCAAGAGTTCATTCCGTTGAAAAAAAAAGAAATGTGCCTGGTAAAAAATAAAAAAAATCTGTATTTGTTTATGGAATGTATTTAAATAAATAATAAATATTGTCGCTTAACAAAGTCTCCTAATGAATAAGGTCCTCTATGATGGATCTATGGCTGTCGATTTCGTAACAAAAAATAACTTCTATTTGTCAACAAGTAGTCAAGTTGTGCATTTTTTAATGAAATTGTTTATAAAATGAAAAATTATTGTTCGAATGAATGAATAAATGAATGAATCATCATCAGCGAGAGATTTTGCCAAGAAATTCAAAATTTATTTGGTAACAGGAAGGGTTAGAAGAATAAATGAGGGAGAATGAGTGGTAAGGAAGGAAGCGGATGGAAAAGAGGGAAGGAGAAGGAAAGTGGTGTAGGAGGTATAGAAAAATGATGGGAAAGAAGGAAGATGATAGAGTGGATGTAGGAGGAGAGGGGCTATTAGAGAGAGGCAGAGAGGGGCGAGGAGTGATAAATGGTGGATGGAGAAGGAAACGAGGGTACGGAGGGAGGTAAATGTGGACGAAGAAGATGGAGAAGAAGAATGGAAAAGGAGGATGGAAAGGAAGGAAGATGGGAAGCATGATGAAAGGTGAAAGAGAGTGGATTGGCTGGAGAGGGGGAAAGGGAGATTTTAATGGCTCAATTAAGGACTCAATAGACTACTAAACCCTTTTTTAGCCGAACTTTGCCTACTGGAAAAGAAGTGAGAAGGGTCAGGAGGGGGAGGATTTGAATGTTGAAAGGGACGAAGAAGGATGACTTCTATGGGTTATAGGAGGGCAGTGACACGAAGGGCTAGAAGGAAAAAGGAGGGATGATAAGTGATAGGGAAATGAGCTGTTGGAAAAGGGGCGAAGAGGAAGGAAACTGGTTGAGTAGGTATGAATAGGGATTGAAAAAGAAGAAAGATAATAGAGTGTATGTAGGAGGGAGAGGGGTTATTGGAGAGAGACAGAGAGGAGAGGAGAGATAAATAGTGGATGGAGAAGGAGATGAAGGTATGAGGGAAGATGAGTGAGGGAAGAGGATGGAGAGGAAGGAAGATAGGATGGAGAAGAAGAATGGAGAAGGACGATGGAGAGGAATGAAGATAGGATGGATGATGAAAGGTGGAAGAGGATAGAGTAGATGGAGAGCGCGAAAGGGAGATTTTAATGACTCAATTAAGGACTCAAAAGGCTACTGAACCCTTTTTTGTAGGCGCATGTTGTCTACTTTGACCAATTCCTTAGTAGAAAGTATAAATAATAAAAAATTGAATATTATAAATTTCACTCACACATGTTTTCTCCAAGGGGCCAAACATGGGGTCCAGAGTTGACTTCTACGAGGACGGTAGGTGTGCAAATTAATAGAACACAGAGATCAGCAACACTTAGATTAACTAAGAAGATGTTGGTACTGTTTCTCATGTCTTTTCCTCGCAGCACAACCAGCGGCACCTGAGAATTCACAGATTTAATTGATTTATTATTATAGATTTATTTTCAATTTCCAAATTAGGGTGTCCAAAAAAATGTACGTTTTTGAATTTTGAAACGCTGCCCCCTAAATTTTTCCTTCTTGGCAAAAAATTACTGCATTAATTTTCTTTTGTTTGTAAAAAATTGTTCAGAGGTTCTGATAGGCTGTTTTAGGTCTGGATAAATTCTGTTAGTTCTTAATGTTCAAAAAATACAAATTCTAGGCTTAAAAATCTTTTAACTCCTAGAAAGTATTTTTTATTCATAAAATTAAAAGATGATTTCTCAATAAATAATACACAATTCTTAGAGATGGAAGAATTTCTCAGTGATTAATTTGTATTTCACACAAATTGAAAAAAAAGAAATAATAAAAAATTTATTGCATTTTTTTCAATTTTCTAGTCTTCAATTTGTATTTAAGAAAAATTAAGAACTATGAAAATTCATTTTCAGACCTAAAACGGCCTGGCGGAAGCTCTGAAAAATTTGTTTGAAATAAATCAAGGTTTATAACAGAATTAAAAAAAAAAAAAAGTGAATTTAGGAGATAGCGTTTGCAAAATTCAAAATCACACATTTTTTTGGGCACCCCATTTTAAATGAATTGTAAGAAATTGCACAGAACACAGCGGTTTAGTCGTTCACTTTAAGGTAAAGAAAGGAGATTTTTTTTGAAAAAAGGGAAAAGGGGATTAAGAACTTTTTATATCAATATCGAAGGAAAGTGCCTTCTGACAGTTGCAAATTTTCTAGTAAAAAATTCAAGAAGACAGAATTTAAAAAAATAGATAAACAACAGAAATAAAAAATGCTCATGTTTGAAATTAAAAAAATTTATTTTTATCAGTGGATAGATTTTGATTCCTTATTCTCATCAATTTTGTCTATTTAATATGAACTAAAATAATAGAACCAATGAAAAAAAATCTATCTATTTTTTCTTGTAAGTTTATTTTTTTTAATTGAAAATTTAATTTATTAGTTTGAAGTTCAATTATTTTATTTAAAATTCAATGATTTTGTTAAAAAGTTATTCTTTTTGGCGAAAAATACAAATACTTGTTTGAAAATTAACTTTTTTGTTAAAAATTCAAATTTTTGTGTTGAAAATTCAAGTGTTTGGTAGAAAAGTCGTCATTTTGTCTCGAAAATTGAAAAAATTAGATGAAAGTGTTTCTATTCTTGACAGAAAAATGTTTATTGGTTGAAATTCGACTGTTTTGTATGAAATTCGTCTTTTTTAAAAAAATTCCTTTTTTAGTATCGGAAATTTCGTTCAAGAGTGTTTTTTTTCTGGATTCCAAATTTTTTTCTGAAATTCATCTGGTTAGTAGAAAATTCGTCTTGGTTTGAAAATTAATTTTTTTGGTTAATGTTTCATCATTGTAGTTGAAAATTTATCTCTTTGGTTGAAAATGTCTTTACTCCTTCTAAATTTCTTTTTATTCGGTAAAAAATTCAAATATTTGGTTTAAAATTGAATTGTTCATCAGAAATATATATTTTCGTATTAAAAATTCAACCGTTCTCTAGAAAAGTTATCCTTTTGGCTTAAAAATTAAAAAGTTTGGTTGAAATTGTATCCTATCTTGATTGAATAATTTTTTTTCGTTGAAAATCAACCATTTTGTAGGAAATTCGTCTTTTTGACTCAAAAATTAGTTATTTAGTTCAAGATTCATCATGGTAGTTGAAAATTTATCTCTTTGGTTGACAAAATAACTAATGTCTTGAAAATTTCTTTTATTTGGGTTGAAAAGTAACTTTGTTGTCAAACACTCATTTTTTCGTATTGAAAATTCAACTGTTTTGTAGAAAAGTTGCCTTTTTGGCTTGGGAATAAATTTAGTCAAAATTGATTTTTCTCTATATTAAAAAACTTTTTTTCGTTGAAATTCAACTCTTTTGTAGAAAATTCGCCTTTTTCGTTTGAAATTTATATTTTTTCGTTGAAGATTCATTATTGCAGTTGAAAATTTTTCTCTTTTAGTTGAAAATTCAACTATGTATTTTGATTGAAAATCAGTTCTTGTGTTAAAAATTCATATTTCAGTGTTAAAAATTGAATTGTTTTGTAGAAAATTTACCTTTCTGGCACGAAAATTTTACAATTTAATTAAAAATGAAACTATTTTTTTAAAAGTCGTATTTCTGTATGAATTCAACTTTTTTTATTCAAAATTAGAATCTATTTTGGTTAAAATATCAACTATTACACTTTTCGTTGAGAATCCATCTTTTTGGTTGAAAATTCAGTTCGTTGGGTAAATTTTGAACTACATTGTTGAAAATTCATCTCTTTTGTTACAGATTCATCATTTTAGTTGAAAATTTATCTGTTTAAACTTTCTTTTTTGTTTTTCGTAGGAAATTAATATTCATGGTTGAACATTCATCTTTTTGATTAAGAATTTAACCTGAAGCGTTTCAAAAAGAATCAATCTATAGAAAACAATCTACAAAATAAAAAAATGAATCGTTTAGGAAATTTTTCAAACTGGTATAACCAAAAAGAATCTTTTTCATAAAGTCTCGTTTTTTAATGTTTTGAATTTCTCTTTTTTGTTCTGGTTGTTTTAGGGAACTTTTCAGTTTTAATTGTTCTAAATTTAACAACATAAAATCTTTTTCTATTTAGAAGAGGATTGATAAAATATTGAAACAACATAAGTGCAAAATATAATTTCAAAATAAAATTAAACATACCATAAGATTTCCTACTATCCCCAACACCATGACAATAATGCACACCACCATGGATGTTGTTCTGATATAAGGTGGTAACATATATGGGAGGGATGTAGCATTTTCAGCTTCGGGCACTGAAACTGAAAATATTTCAAAGACTTCTTTAAATAAATTTATAGGTTCCTCTCTTTGTCATATAAAACCATATATATTCATGAAATAAGCTTGCAACAAAATTTATATTTGATTTTTCGAGTATCCTGATATGCTGAAGAATTTATTTTTATCATTATTGATTATCTCAAAAAAAAAGTTAAAGAAATTAATCAGTTCTAGCAAATTCTAATCTTAATATTAAAATCCTGAAGCCTGCAATATTAGAAATTTCTTCACATTATCTCACAGGAACTTTTTGTGGACAAAACGAATCAAATGATAAAATAATCACTGCCTTTACTTCCTTTTTATTTATACTCGCTATTCTTAGTCATACAGAGTCTTTGTTATTACTTCTTATCGAACTAATCATTAAGATAAATATAATAATTTCATAATCTTTATTGCTTCACATTTTCCCGTTAACGTCAAATAATGATAATACCTAATTCATTACTTTTTTTTCAAACTTCAGTTTTCTTAGTAAACAAACAATTCTTACCTGAAAATCCATCAAGAGTGCTACTTCCAATGGCAGTCGTATAAAACGAACTATTTTGCTCGAACGCCATGGAAGTGACAGTGGAAAACATTTTCAAAAAACCATCGATGACACACTGTTTTTTCAGTGCCCCTTTAGCACTGATAATTGGGCTCTAAGTTTTGTCCCTTTTATCGGGAGGCCCGATTGTTCTAAACACGTCGTTTCTCATTGATCCTCGATGAGTCGACACCAAAACATTGAAAACTTTTTCAAAAATCCGTTTCAACAATCACCCCACTAATTTTATAATTTAATTTTGACTTTTTCTAAACGGAATGCGAGAGTTACCTAATAATCCACAGTTTAATTTTTCTATGCTTCTTAAATTTTGACACACAACTCCAGCGAATTTTGTCACCAATACACTCAATCTCCATTATCAATCGTCACTGCACACCTTAATCCATTTTCATCTTCGAACTCTGATGTTTCCACGATCATTTCAAACATCCTGACGAACTTTTCCGTTATGAGGTATCTGTGTTTTTCCAGATTGTTTTCTCGCGAACGGAGAAAATGCATTTCTGAAATCGCAGGTTCGAATCAGCAGCTGACTGGAGATTCGAATTTGGTTTTATTTTTTCCGTTTTTTTATTTTTATTTTCAATCATATGAAAATCGCGGCGATGTTAAGCGAACGGGATGCGAGGATAGACTGAAAATCTGTCGGCGAAAACGCAGGGTGAGTCACCTCAAGTCGCGTCTGTGTACCTTACGCAGCCAATCTTTCATTTTTCGTCGACTAGTTCAATTGTCATTTTTTTCTACCGTAACGAGCGAGACACTCAAAAGGCTCTAAGTAACACGTGTCTCGAAATGACTCACGTTTTGTATCGGCATTTCACTTTTCTTGTTTCTGATTGAAATTAAAATATGGAAATACGTCTAAAAGTAGAGAAAGATAAAAGATGAAGATAAAAGGAAACGAGGAAAAAGAATGAAAACATCCAAAATTCGATGTTTTAAAAAAGGTACAAAAATTTGTCTCGACAATCCCCTCCCTTTTCCTGAGAAGGTATGTAAAATATTTGCAACCTCATTCGGGAGAAGAGAAGGCAATTGATCCCACGCATCTCAAACGAGGACGGATTTAGTAACGTAACAAAAGCAAATTGTTCTCAAGGATGATATTTATATATAATTTGATGTGAAGCATGATTCAGCGATTTGATTCATGTAAATTAAATTATCAAAGGAAAATCAAATTAGGATTGGCATAGGGAAAATTTAATGCGATCAGAGCATACAACAATTATCATTGATGAATTACAGATTATTAGAGAGGACCCCGCACCATTGGGAATAATAACAAAAAAACAATTAACTCAAGGGATAGAATTTAATTGATGTCACTATTGGAAGCCGATATCCGCGAAATTGCGGAAACAGACTTTAATCACAAAAGCAGATTGCGTAGGAGCTGAAACAAGAGTGACGATACCGTTGAGATTAAATCCGACTTGAATTAATAGGATAGTGTCAAATGATGCTAGATACTCAATATTCCGTAACTTGATGCTCGCTTCCCGTTTCCGTAATTATGAGATCGATAATCTTGATTCAAATTATGAACAAATTATCCCAAAATTGGGGCTGATAATAATAAAAGCAAAGTGTAAATAATACTGAAGGGATCTCTTTTTCGAGAAAGTTGTCGAACAAGGTAATCACATGAATTTTCATTTCTGTTATTAGCAAGAAGTAATATTTTTGAGGTATTTTAAGTCGATGGATAATTATGGGAAAAAATAGAGATGTCATTGTACTGAGAATCGATTTCTCGATTCATGAAAGAAATTACCTTCCATTCCCGAATGAAATTCCGTACGCGGATCACCTTAAGTGGGGCTCACCTTGTCACTTTCTATCAACGCCACTTAACCCCTTATGGCATCGATGTCATTATTATTTGGATACGAAATCGGCAATAAACAAAATTGACAGTCTATCCTCTTTGGTCTTTATTTTTATTGAGAAATTTCTCAAATTGAGACAAAAAGAAATGAAAAAGAAGGATTAAGAGTCATAACTTAAGTTCTTCCTTGTTTAATTTTTCAACTTAAAGATTCTAATCTGAAGAATTGTTCTGGTTATAGCTCATTTTTGAAAATTAGCATACACCTGAAAAGAATGCTGTCGCACATCACATATGAAAATCAGATTCCAAATCCGATTAAATTCACGCCTATTTCCTGTTTATCTGAAAAAAGAAATGCAAGGATGAAGTTCCGAAGCTTAATGTCCACTTTCACATCTCAGACCCGTCGGAACTCTGCGATCACCTTTTAGGGGATCGAGTAACGTTTCTCAGTGCCTTCTACTCTCTTTTTCTTTCTTTTTTTGTTTCTTTCAATTTATTGACGTCATAATCATGTTCCGAAGCTAAAAATCGCCGCGATTTCAATACAACATTCATGCAGATATTTTTTTCAATAAATGCGATGCCAAAGAAAATAAATATTTTGCTGAGTGAATTTTCTCTCTCAAATGATTTCCTACTGCATGGGGTTTTTTTTCGCTGGTGTGGGTGTTTCATATTGATGTTTTTTTAAAATCCGATTATCCAGGTGAGTGGATATAAATTCAATATCGCGAAAGTGGATAGAAATTGTTCGCGCAAGTGAATTTGACGCACGTGATAACTGTCAGTCATGCTTGCGGTTGCGTATGGGTGACCAAGAAGACCATACGAGTACATGATCCAAGAGTTGATCCGAAGCGCGCGGATAGTGGCGATACACTGTTTTTAACACCGGGAACCAGTGCGCGCCAACTTCTCTGAAAACGTGTTATCTCGCAACGCATGCGCGATACAATTTTCTTACCCATACCACTTCGAGTAAATCTGCTAAATAACGCAGGTGAAATATTCTAAACAAATCTGGCACAAATTCGATTCAGTTAAAAGAGTAGGGTAGTCGAAAAATGCATTTAACTGTTTTTTAAAATTCTTATTCGTATGACCCCATAAAGTTTAACACGTATTTATTATTATCAATAATAATAAGAACGAATCCATCTCAAATCAGGCAGGTTCTATACTTGAAGTTGCAGAATCTCTCTGGGACAAAATATGTTGTTTTTCAGATGAAATTAGGCAATACGTATTTTTGCGATTTGTGAAAAAAAATGTTTACGATGTTATGCGTATTTGAACTTTTTGCTTTGTTTTTCAAAAAAATCCAAATTTTTTCTTTAAACTTATGTAACTTTTGACTTAATTGAGATGTTTAAGATTACTTTTCGGATTCTGGTAGAGCTTAGCATAACTACAGGAGAAGATAGTTATGAACAATAATAAAACAGAAAAGTGGACGAAAAGTTGGATAATTCGGAAAAACCTCAGCTTCCTAGTATTGTTGAAAGACATTATTTAAATATTATTTAAAATGGTGATAAGTTGCTTAAAAAATTATTTTTGTTAATTTGAATAAATTGTTACCTAACTCCAAGTGAAAAGTTGATAAAAAGTGGAAAATTTTAGAAAAACCTGAAATATTCTAACATCGCTTTAGAAGAAGATAATTACAAACAATACTAATTTGCTTAAACAATTATGTTTGTTGAATTGGAATATTTATCACCACACTTTATCTAAACTAGATATGAATTCGATCTCAAGTATTTCCACTTTGTTTGTATTTATAATTATATAGTGCTTATTTTACGAGCACTTTGCTTCCCGTTAGCAAATGTATTTGCTTCTCCATAGAGGAAGCATTAGTTATTTTTTCGACTAATAGACAAACCAAAGTCTTCATTTTGCTCAATTTAAAAATAGAAATTTACAAAAAAATAGAAAATTACAAAATATTAAAAAACGTTTTAAATACAAAGACAAATCAGATAAATCAAATCTTGTATTCGAAATGATAATTTTTCGAGCTGGAAAGGGGAAAGGAAAAGTTCAGTCGCACCCTACCCCTTTGTCAGCTTTATGATGTTTTTACAAAAATTGATCAATGAAATTTATTAATATTATAGGTCAATCGATTCGTCTCGAATCAACACATCTTTCCTGTTCTTGCATCAACTTTGAATTATGTTAATGAAAAAATGTTCAGTATAAAAATCGATTTTAAATATAATATAAATGACGATAACATCCCTATTCTTTAATAAAATGTATTAATATTTAGGTAAGTCGATTCGTCTCGAACTAAGGAATCTTTTATATTCTTCCATCAACTGTGAATTATGCTAATGAAAAACGTTTTACTATGAAAAACCGATTTTTAAAATAATATTGAGTGCTAAAATAAATGCAATAAATATTTTTAGAAATCCTTTGGTCAGTTTCAATATATTAGTGAGGAAAATAAACAAACAAACACACATCTGAACAATTGCTTAGAACATTGTATTAGCCATTTTTAAATTAGGGAGGGTTCAATTAAGTGAATTAAACATTTTTGGAAAATGTTGTCATTACAAAGCTTCCTCTATGAGGAAGCAAAAGTAGAGAAAAAGTTGAAAATTTCAGAAAAGACAAAACTTTTGAACATTTGTTGGAGAGAATATTTTCAAAAATAATAATAATAAATAGTTCAAATAATTATTTTTGTCAATTTTCTCAAAAAACCCACACTCATATTGTTTACCAATTCTGTATTCAATTTGTGCTATCATTAGGAAAATACCTATGAGTTTTATGCGGGCTGAATAACTTTTGTGGCCGGGAGCATTTTTTTTTCATAAAATCGAATTTCCGTATTTTCCTTGCAAACAACAGTAGATACAAAGAAATGTGAGGAAAATAATTGGCACAGTTGAAAGAGTTCTACAAAAAGTTCCTTTAATCATTTATGATATCTTATACCATTTCCGAGAAAGTTGTCGTTTGGCATTCAAATTTATTCTTCGAGTCTTACCTATTATTGTGAATCTTAATTTGCATAAACATATTCAACACTCACAGAATGACAGAAAAAAATTAATAGAGACAATTCCGAATTTTAATTGTTTGTTTATATATAAAATTTGAAAAAAAAGTTGAAGGACTAGAAATATATGGGCCATTTCTGTGAAAGGAAGACAAAATCCCCCTTTTTTAATTTCCAAAAATATTTTTCACGAATTTCTATTTATATAAGAAAGACATTCTATAAGTCTCATGCGGGCTAAACCAGTTTTGTAGTCAAGAGAATTTTTTCTTTATAAAAATTTAATTTTTGTTATTTTTCTCCGAAATGGTAAAAGATATCATAAATGAGTAAAGAAACTTTTTGTAGAACTTTTTTGACTGTGCTAATTATTTCTTCACATTTTTTTTGTATCGGTTGTTGTTTGCAAGAAAAATGCGAAAATTTGATTTTATGACAAAAAATTCTCCTGGCCACAGAAAAATGATTTAGCCCGCATAAAACTCGAAGCTTTTTCTTACAAACTTTTTTAAAATTCCTTATGATGACAAAAATTAAAAAATAATGGTAAAAAATATAAATTTGGGGGCTTTTTTGAAAAAATCGACTTTAATATTTTCAGAAAACCCGCCGCCATTTTCTTAATTTTGAACATTTTTTTTCTCATGGATTTAGAAATAAGGAGATAAACTTTACCAGAATCTAAGAAGAAATCTTAAATATCTCAATTAGGTTAAAAGTTATATAATTTTAAAGAAAAAATTAGACATTTTTTGAAAAACAAAGAAAAAAATTCAATTGCGCATAACTTCGCAAAAAATTTTTTTTTCACAAATCGCAAAAATACGTATTGCCTAATTTTCCCTAAAAAAACAGATATTTTGTCCCTGAGAGATTCTGCGACTTCAAGTATAGAACCTGCCTGATTTGAAATGGATTCGGTAATAATATGATTGAAAAAAAAATCCGATAAGGAAAAAATACATTTTTGTGAATTTTATTCAAAATCGTCAATATTAGGTAAATCGAATCATAATTTAAAATTTATTTTCGAATTCAGCTAAAGAATACAAATAAATAATTAATTTTCAAATATTACCCTCATAAGTCTGTTTTATCGGGTCCAAGAAACCCCATAAGTGAAAAATTTGGTTTTGCGAGTTTCTGGCACTAATTATGACTTTTGTGATTTAAAAAAAATACAAATAAAAATACTTTTGAGTTAGAGAGAGACAATAGTTGATCAAATTCATCAGAAGAAATTGTTTAAACAATTTATTATTATTTATAATAGCATTTTCTTAGAAGAATGCTAGAAAATGGCAGTTTGTTCTGAAAGTTTCCACTTTTCGTGAACTATCCAATTATTGATTGAAGTTACCAAAAATATTTGTTCAAACAATCTATTATTATTTTTAAAAATGTTGTCTTTCAATAGTTATAGAAAGATGTGGGTTTTCTACAATATTCATCTTCTAGTCCACTTTTTCTTTTAGAGCGAGCTGATAATTAACAAAATTAACCAAACATAATTGTTTAAACTAATCATTATTTTTTATAACTATCCTCTCCTATAGTAATGCTAGAAAATTGCAGTTTTTATCTAAAGTTTCCCACTTACTGTTCACTTTTTATTTAAATTAAAGCTACAATCAACTGAATCTAACAAAAATAATTATTTAAATAATTCATTATTATTATTTTTAATAACATTCTCTTTGAATAATGTTCAAATGTCCCGTTTTTTCTAAAATTTTAAACTTTTTGTCTACATTTCACTCAAATTGCGGTGATAAATAATCAAATTCAACAAAAATAATCGTTTAAACAAATTAATATTATTTGTAATTATCTTCGCCTATGGCAATGATAGTTGCGGTTTTTTCTGAAATTTTCAACTCTTTGTCAATCTTTGACTCAAAGTGAAATAATAATTAATTAAAATCAACAAACATAATTGTTTTAAAAAATCATGATTATTTTTAATATTCTTTACCTTGAATAATGCTAAAGAGTTGTGGTTTTTTCTAAAATATTCAACTTTTTAGTCACTTTTCACTCAGAACAGAATGAATATCAATAAAATGTATTAAATCTAATTGTTTAAACAATTCATCATAGTTTATAACTATCTCATCTTAGATAATTTCAATAAAATTTCCGTTTTTTCTACAATTTTCCACTTTTTATCGACCTTTCACTTGAATTGAGGTAATAATTTATTCAAATTAATAAGAATAATTTTTTAAACAACTTATTATCATTTTAAATAATATTATCTTTTAAAAATGCTTGAAAGCAGCGGATTTTCTGAATGATTAAACTTTTTGTCCACTTTTCTCTTCGAGCGAGGTGAAAATTAATAAAATGTAATCAAAATAGTTTTTGAAATAAATTATTATTGTTTATAACTATCTTGTCATATAGTAATGATAAGTAATTGCACTTTTTTCTGAAATTTCCTACTTTTTGTCAACTTTTCACATAGTGAAGTAATAATTAGTGCAAGTTAACAAACCTAATTGTTCAAATAATTTATTATTGTTTATAACTATCTTCAATTAGATAATTGCCAGAAAGCTGCAGTTTTTCTGAAATTTTTAACTGTGCTTTGGCTTTTTAGCCATGGAAAAATGATAAATAATTTTCAGACAGAATCATTTTCTAAATAATCTCTTTCTTTTTGTGAATATATTTTTCTCAAATAGAAGAGACATTTGACATATTCTTCAAATTTTCTATATTAATCATATTAAATATAAATTTTCTTTGAAGTAGTTACCGAGAGCCTTTTCGTTTAAATTAATATTAATATTATTATTCACTATCTGTTCTTGACCAAATAAAAAAAAATTAATTATTTAATTCATTCATTCAAACTAAAGCTGTTTTTTCCATTTCAATTAATAAAAACTGAACTGCAAATTAAAGCATTCATAGTAGTACTGTTTTGAATTTTAACTTTCAAAATTGAAGTTTAAAACATTTTTAATTCAGAAATTTTTGACTTGAGCGCTCAATAATTTTGACGTATAAAATATAAACTTTCAATAATTTTCAACTAAAAAATTTTTAATCAAATCACGTTCGAATGAAAAATTAAAACTTTTGAACAGTTCAATTTGGATGCTCTCAATCGAAAAATTATTCAATAAATTTGGTAATTTTTAAAATTATATTATTTTAATTTTGAATGAATTGTTCAATTGTTATTTACATATCAAAATTCAACACATTCAATTATAAATAAAAATTATTCCAACTGGATAATTGAAAAGCGACTAGAAAGTCCCGAAAAATAAAATTTCCGACACTGTAAAATTACCCACTTGGAATATTCCCAAATAATAAAATTTCCGAAATTATAAAATTCCCGAAATATGGAAATCCCAAAAAATAAAATTTTTTCAATTTGAAATAACAATAATTGTATAAAAATTAGATTAAAAATATAAAGTAAAAAACACGTGCGCCTCGAACTAAAAAAAAACTTCTTACTTAATTTTCTCCGTTCCAAATAACATTTCCGGAAAAAACTTTGCTGGATTTAGTTCAGCATTCATATATCTTGAATTCTCTTAATTTTATTTTTTTTTTTCGAATAAAAAATTACATTTTTGAGAACGTGTTGTGTGACTAGTGCTAGGGGAGTACGCGCTCTAAGATCACGTTCCACATCCGATTATAGAACATCAAGCAAGAGTATTTTGTTGTGTAGATTAGAAACCCTTCCCTGAACAGAACTTTTTTTGTATTTTTTTTTAATACGAAGCCCATTTTCAAAACAAAATTTGTCATCTAGAAATACGTAATTTTTCAATTATTGTTATTTTAAATTCATAAAATAGTTTCAAAAAACT
>CAKNXH010002230.1:0-11060 GCA_932178445.1 Andricus quercusramuli | reverse complement strand
ATAACCTATTACATTTTTCGTTGATAATTCATCTTGTTTGGTTATACTCATTCCAATTTTCCCTACAATTTGGTACGATCTTGGAAAATAAAAATATTTTCTAGATACTTTTTTGACATATTTAAAAGTTTCAAAAATCTTTTTGAATTTTCTTATGAAATGCAGAAAAATTATATATTTATGAAAATAAAAACAAATAAATGTATTGAAAATAGTTATTCGAAATTTTGATTTTGTTCTTAAACTTATTTTGCCCCTCATAGTATAATTTAGTTGAAATTGTTTTCTTCCTTGACTAAAAAGTCTTTCTTGGTTGAAAATTCAAATCTTCTGTTCAAAAACTTAATTTTTTGATTGAAAATTCATCTCACATTTTTCATTGAAAATTAATCTTTTTTAGTTGAAAATTAGAGTATTTGGTACACAAATTAGAATTACTTTCTTGAAAAATCATTTTTTTGGTTGAAGATTCATAACTTTATTTGAAAATTTTGTTTGAAAATTCGTCTTCTATGATAAACATTCAATCTTCTTGGTTGAAAATTCATCTTTTTGATTGTAAATTCAACTATTTGGTTGAAAATACTTCTGCTTTGTTGAAAATGCAATACTTTTATATAAAATATTAAAAATTTGAAGTATTCCAAAATAAATTTAATATGAGTATCTACATTAATTAATATTTGAAATTGGTATAATCAAAAAGAATCTCTTTCACAGCGCTCAAAGCACCTACAAGAAAAAGGTTTTGTAATTTATAAAGACGCTAATTAAGTCGTTCAAACCTCCCCCTCCAATACTCTACCTCCGGTACTCCCCTACTTCACCTCCCTGTACATCAATCATCGGTTCCCTTCCTTTTCCCCAATTCTTCCTAACTTTCCCTATTTCCTCTCCCTTCACTTCTCCTACTTCCTCTTCCCTAATTTTCTTCATATCCCCTACTTCCCCTCTCCTAATTTCTCCTTATTCCCACTATCTCCTTCCCATCATGTCTATTCATTTCTACAACTCCCCCTACCATTATTTCACCTTATTTCTCCTACTCCCACTTGCATAATTTCCTCTTATTTACCCTACCCTTATATATCATTTCCTCTCATTTTCTCTACTTCCCCTTCCAATACGTCCATTTTTCCCCCTATTGCTCCTCCCTCACTTTCCCTTATTTTTCCTACTTTCCTACACCTTCCTTCTTCTACTTGCCCTTTCCTTTTTTTCTCTACTTTACCCCCCACTTCCCTCACGTCTTCACCTCACACTTTCCCTAATTCCCTCTTGTTATTTTCCCTATCACCATTTGCCCCATTTCTCAAAATTTTCCTCTTCTATTCACATTGTCCCTACTTCAACTACCGTCATTTTACCTACCTGCTTACCTCTTCCTCCAGCTACCCCACCCCTCAACCCTACACCGCTTATAACCCACCCCTCGCTTCTTCTATTCCATAGCCACTCACTTCCCCTAATTCCTCTCCCATCACTTTCCCTACTTCACCTCAACTCACTTTTTCTAATTCCGCTCCCCTGACTTCCCGTGACTTCCCCACCGTCATGTTCTCATCATTTTCCTTCCACTTATTTCCCCTGATCTTTCTTACCTCCACTCCCCACAGTTTTTCCTTTTCCCTATCCTTCATTTACTTCCAATCCGATAACTTCCACTACGATCCCTTTCCTCACTTCTCCTACTTTACCTCGCCTCGTTTCCTCTACATTCCTTCCTCCATTTTTTCCACTTCATTCCTCTTCATTTTACATACTTCCCCTCACTCTATCTCTTCTACTAACCCCTCCGTTATTTCCTCACTTACTCTCCCCTCATTTCCTCTGATTCTCCCCTACTTACCCTACTCCAAATCCCCTCACTTGCCCTACTTCGCTTCCCCTCTCTTCCCCTAATCCCCCTCTCCACACTTTCACTAAGTTCCCCTCCCCACTTTTACCCTACTTTCCGTCCCTTTATTTCCATATCACTTCAACTCACATCTCCACCTAGAAAAAAGTACGATAGACGGACGGACCGCCGGACGGATAACCGACTGAAACTAGGTACATAAACGTTTATTTTTCAGCCTGCTGGCCTTAAAAAACTGGCTTGCTTACACTTCCATTTTTACAGAATTTTCTTAAAACTAACCCTTGAAGACTAACATCCATCCATTCCTTATCTCTAAGTCACACGCTTTTATCGCCTTGCCTTCCTCGCTTCGCCTCGCCTCGCACGCATGTCCCTACTTTTTCGCATTGCCTCGCTTGCATACCTTTGTTTTCGCTCCAATACCTACTACTTATCTACTATTTACAATATTTACATGTTACTTATATCTACTTTCTCTCCTATTCACAATCTTTCCGTCTCCATTCCTCTTTCTCCTTTCTTCTCTTCATCTCCATCTTACCCAACACTCCCTTCACCCATGCTACTGTCCTTCTTTCCCCCTTTTCATGCAACAATGCCTCCATGCTTATCTCACTTCTTTCCAACTCCCCGCACTCCTCCAACCGGTGCTCCACTCTTGCATCCCCCTTCCCACACAGTTCACACAACCTCTTCTCCCGAGATAGCCAGAACCCATTGAAACCCTCCATACACCCACACCTCATCCTCGCTATAAGTTCCTGACTTCCTTTCTCTTCTTTCATACACAAATATTGCGCTCTTGCCCTTGGCATAATCCACACATAGTTCCCATTAAATCTTGACTCTCTTATTCTCTCTTCCCCTTCTGTCTTCTCTCTCTCCATGCCATTTTGCTTAACCAAGTCATAAACCTTCCTTCCTTCCTCGTGCATACTTCTCACTTCATCCATTTGCAGTCCATTCATTCTAAAATACCTTTCCCTCTCAGCCTCCATCTTCCCAGCCCCTCTCCTGTTCTCCTTCTCCCACCAACACTCCCTAACCAGCCTACTTCACCCCTCTTCCAACAATTTCTCCTCATATTTACACGCCCTGCTCCCTGCTAGAATCCCTACACTCGTTCTCCCCGTCTCCCTCCTGACAATATACTCAGGCGTGTTCCTTGACAACCCCAGGGTCCACTTCACATACCTCTCCTGCGTTCTATTTACCTCTTCACTTTCCTTCCACCCCCACACCTCCACTCCATACAATAGTACACTCATCACTAGCGAATCAAACAGCTTCATTCTCCGTCCAAAATCATCGGCGAATAGCTTCTTTCCCAACCCCCGCACCTGCCTCATCACCACATTTGCTCTCCTCACTCTCTCTTTTATGTGACCATCCACTCCCTCATTCCTCCGAAACACGAAGCCCAAGTACACAAACTCTTTCACCTCCTGTACCTCCTTTCCCTTTCACTTCCACTCTCCTCCCTTATCCCTTATCCCTTCCCCCTCTTTTTCTGAACACCATAACCTTGGACTTTTCCGCATTCAACTCTAACCCCTTCTTATCCAGGTATCTTCTCAACCTCTTCATCATCTCCTTTTAGGCCTCCTCGCTATTTGCCAGCAACACTATGTCATCTGCATACGCTAGTGACCAAATTCTAACCCCTCCTATCCTGACTCCTCCTACCACCCCAGCATCCAGCTTACTCTCCATGTCCGCAATTAAAATCGCAAAAAGCGTTGGGCTAAGTGGACACCCTTGCCTCAACCCCCTATCCATCCAGAATCCCTCCGAAATCCTCTCCCCTCCTCTTACCTTCTCTTTGGTCTCCTCATATATCTCCCTTACCCTCTCAGTTAGGCTTTTTTATACTCCCCTATCCTCCATCGCCTCCCACAACCTCCCCCTGTCCACCGACGGAAACGCGCCTTTGAGATCCACAAAAAAACGCGTACACCCACTTCCCCTTCTTCGCTAATTCTCTATCCACCACGTGCTGCAGAACGTAGATATTGTCGATAGTACTCCTACCCGCCCTTCCGCAGTCTCTCTGCCACCTACTAACCCCTCCGTTATTTCCCTACCTACTCTCCCCTCATTTCCTCTGATTCTCCCCTACTTACCCTACTCCAAATCCCCTCACTTGCCCTACTTCGCTTCCCCTCTCTTCCCCTAATTCCCCTCCCCTCACTTTCACTAAGTTCCCCTCCCCACTTTTACCCTCCTTTCCGTCTCTTTATTTCCATATCACTTCAACTCACATCTCCACCTAGAAAAAAAGTACAACAGACGGACGGACCGCCGGACGGATAACCGACTGAAACTATAAGGGCTTCTGTCTGGTGATACCAAACCCTAAAAATTAATCAAAGCCTTCTAAAAAACGGGGAAAAAGGAAAATTGGGTCAAAATTCTTCATTTGAGAAGTTTTAACGGATTTTTTTAATTTTTAGGGGAAAAAGTAAAAAGGAAGGAAAAGGGACATTACGTTAAAAAGGGGACGAACTCTAATTCCTCGTCGTATTAAATAACTTTAACGAAGTCTCGATTTTTCAAAATATTTATAAGAATATCGAACTGCAATAAAATTCGATCATAAAAGCGCTTTACTAAATTTGAATTATTTTTCCTTTTCGCAAGTCAGTCCCCAAATTGTAGCCAGATGTCGACTCCTTTGAGTTACCTTCTACTTTAAAGAAGTCGTTTGGATTGTCGATCATATATATTTCGAGAGCGAGATCGCCAAAACCATCTCGCATTTTAGTGCCCATGACTTATGAGGCTCAAAGTAGGTTTTCCTTATCGATTTCCATTCCAGTCGTAAAACAGAAAGAAAGCAAATTTCCGATAAATATTCTCTCCAGTGGGAAGTGCTCTCAAAAATAAATAAGAAAATTGAAAATAAAGTGATGCATTATGTTCAATGGATTCTGCTGTAGATTTATCGTTTTTTAAAGGGGGTCTATTCAAATCCTGGAAAAAATTCCCTAAAATTTCTAAGTTTTTTCCGGTGTATACAATTTCGCGAGATTATCGTAAATAGTTTTTTTGATGCTGAACACAATTTTTAAAAATGTTTTTCCATTTGCGAAAGTAACTTTAATAAAGAAGAGGTAATTTCTCAATATACACTACCGTCGGAAATTGTGCGCACGACTCGCGTGAGCGCTATTAAAAATCACTGCTGACTTCGAACCACGATATTTCGGCGAAAAAAAGAGATAGGGCATTTTTTAAAAAACAGTTGGAAAGCTCATGAAATTCCACGTCTATTGGTACCCAACAAATATCTTTTTGACCATCTGAAAATAGTACAGCACTTGAGAAGTTCAAAAAAAAATTCAAGATTTTCTCAAATTTTCTACCTCAAATTAAACTTTTGGCACGACCTAGGAAAATTTTTTCAAAAATCTGAAAATTATACGACATCGAGCATGAAATCTTATCTTTAATTTAAGCCAGGAAAACTTAAAAAATCTTCATGGGTCCCGAGATATGATTAAAAATGTTCAATCGTATCTGAGCTCAATTTTAATTGACGATCACCGTTCTCGGCTGGTCTTCTACTCGCCTCCTTCGTTGAGACAGGACCGAATAGGCCACGCACAGAGGTGGCGCTTAAGTGGACATTGTCCTATTCTTTAATATGGAGATAATATTAGATTCAAATAATTGACAACAATCACAAATAACAATAAATATTTTTTTCATTCACCATAATTTGAAATAAAAATTACTAATGAAGAGAACCAAAAGTATGTGAGGCGCCACCTTAGTGCGTGGCCTATTCGGTCCTGCCTCAACGAAGGAAACGAGCAGCAGACCGGCCGAGAACCGTGATCGTCGATTAAAATTTAGCTCAGATACGATTGAACATTTTTAATCATATCTCGGGCACCCATGAAGATTTTTCAAGTTTTCTTGTCTTGAATTAAAGATAAGATTCCAGGCTCGATGTCGTATAATTTTCAGATTTTTGAAAAAATGTTCCTAGCTCGTGCAAAAAGTTTAATTTGAGGTAGAAAATTTGAGAAAATCTTGAATTTTTTTTTGAACTTCTCAAGTGCTGTACTATTTTCAGAAGGTCAAAAAAAAATTGTTGGGTACCAATAGACGTGGAATTTCATGAGCTTTCCAACTGTTTTTTAAAAAATGCTCTATCTTTTTTTTCGCCGAAATATCGTGGTTCGAAGTCAGCAGTGATTTTTAGTAGCGCTCACGCGAGTCGTGCGCACAATTTCCGACGGTAGTGTATATTATACTAGATTCAATTAGAATTAGAAGCAGTTGAATTTTTGACACAAAAAGACCAATTTTCAACAAAATACATAAATTTTGAAACAAATAATTTTATTATTAACTAAAGAAATTAATTGTCAACCAGATGGTTGAATTTTCAACAAAAGAAAAGATACATTTTTCAAGAAAAAAATTGAAATAGTTAAATTTTTAATTAAAAAATCAGTTGATTTTGAAACAAAAAGGATAAGCTTTCAACAAAAAGATCATTTTTTCACTGAAAAATACGAATTTTCATTTTTTTTTAAATGTTAACAATAAAAAAAAGCATTCCTAACCAAATTGTTGAGTTTTCACCTAAATCGATGATCTTTCAAATAATCTGATGAATTTTCAGCTGGAATAGTTGAATTGAAATTAATTTTTTCACTAGAATGATGGAATATTCAACAGGATTTCTTCAATTCTCAATTGAAGAAATTAATTTTAGACCAAAAAATAAAACGAATATTCAAAAAATAGTTACATTTTCAGTTGAAAAATAGTAATTTCCAATGGAAACAAAACGACTAATTTTCAGCAAAATAGTTACATTATTAACCAAAGGAGATACATTTTCAATAACAAAAAAAGTTTTAAGGAAACAATTGAATTATCCACCAAAGAGAAGTATATTGAATCAAAAACACGCATTTTTAAAAATAATTTCTTCATTCAGCTAAGTAATGAAATTTTCAACTAAAAATGATAAAATCTTAACTAAAAATGTAATAGTTGATATTTTAAACTAAAAGAGATTTGAATTTTGAATGAAAAATATTTGAATTCAACCAAAAAAGACCAATTGTCAACAAGAATTAATTTTTTAACTGAGAAAGATTTTCCAGTGGAAAGAGATAAAAATTTCAACCGAACTATTGAATTTTCATGCAAAAAGATAAATTTTTTACCAAGAAGGTTGACTTTTACAACAACGGACCAATTTTCAACAAACTATATGAATTTTCAACCAAAATTTGAATATTTAAATTTTTAGTTGAAAAACTTAATTTCCAGCAAAGGAAAAACGAATTTTTAACAAAATTGTTATATCGAGTAATCTAAAGCTACTCTTGACTTGATAATTAAACAATTTGGTTCAATTTTCTTTTATTTTTTGACTGAAACATCTTTTTTGGTTGAAATTCATATCTTTTCCTCAAAAATTTGAGGTTTTTAAATTGAAAATTAGTGGTTTTTTATTGAAAATTATTTTGTTAACTGAAAATTTAACTATTTTGTAAAATGTTCGTTTTTTATTGTTCTAAAATTAATTCTTGTAATTTAAGAAAAGTAATCCAGTCGAATATTCAATCATTTCAGTAGAAAATCAACTCCTTGGTTGAAAATAATTTTTTTTCACTGAAAATTTAACTGTTCAATTTTGTGTTAAGAATTGATCTTTTTTAGTTGAAAATTCATGTATTTTTTAAAATTTTTATTTATTTATTTTTTTTTAAATTAACATTTCAGTGAAAATTCATAATTTTGGGTTGACGATTGATCTTTTTTGTAGAAAATATGTATTTTTGGTCAAAAATGTAACTATTAGGTTGAAATCGTCTTCTTTGTTTGAAAGTCCATTTCTTTGAGTAAAAACTTTATTTTTTAACAGTCTTATTTTTTATTTAAAATTCAACTACATGGCTAATAGTTGAACTACTTTGCTAGAAATTTTTTTTTATTTGTTATAGATTCATTATTTTAGTTGAAAATTCATCCATTTTTAGATGCATTCAACTGATTTTTATTAAAAATTTAAATACTTTGGGTTGACATATCAACTTTTACATTTTTCGTTGAAAATTCAACTATTTTAGTCGAAAATTCACCTATTTGGTTGAAAATAAGCTTTTTTGGAAATTCGTCCTTTCTGGTTGAAAATTCAACTATTTCGTAGAAAGATCGTATTCTTGAGTTAATAATTCAATGATTTGAATTAAATTTGGTTGTATTTACTGTAAAATCTTTTTTGGTTATACAGTTAACTATTTAGTTTAAATTTTACTTTCTTCGATAAATTCAACTATTTCTGATTCAAAATTTCGAAAAAATTTAATTGAAAATTTACCTTGGTTGGTTAAAAATTTAACTACCTGGATAAGAGATGAACAATTCTATTAAATATTTTGTTGGTTTGTTTAAAATTCATAATTTTAGGGAAAATATAATTTCTTTGGTTGAAAATGTAACTATTTAGTTGAAAATTCGTCTTTTTGTTTTGAAAATTCAACTGTTTTATAGAAAATTCGCTCTTTTGACCTGAAAATTCAACAATTTGTTCATTTTTTTCTTTCTTGATTCAAAGATCTTTAGTAGTTTAGACTAGTTTTTTGGAAATCTTTTTTTATTGAAAATTCATTCAATTGATTGAAAGTTGAACTACTTTGTTAAAAATCTATGTTTTTGGTTGCAAGCTCATCTCCTCGATTAAAAATTCAATTGTTTTTTTTCAATTTCATCTTTTTTTATAGAAAATGAATTTTTGTTGTCGAAAATTCAGTTTTTGTGTTGAAAATTCAACTAATTGATTGGAAACGGATTAATTTTATTTTAAAGAATCTATTTACGTGAAAGATCTCCTTATTTTTTATTCGCAATTACAGGATTGATTCATCTTTCGGGTTCTGTTTCTAGATTGAAAATTATGATTAAACATTTTTTTATTTTATGATTTTTAAAAAGTAAATAGAAACTTTGTAAAAAAAGGGCGAAAAGGAGAACCTGGGGTAAATATTTTTGATTTTAGGTATTTCAGGGTATTTTTCAAATCATTAAAAAAAAAAACATATAGAAAGAAGTAAAATAATCTGAAACTGGAAGAAAATTGAGCCTCCTTTTTTGCTATAAAAACTATGATTCGAGCGTGCTTATAATATAAAGGAGACAATTTCATCAAGAACCTTCGCGACAAGTCGAGGAAATTGAATTGGATTAAATTTTTTTGAAAGTGTCAAAAGAAATCATCCTTTTGGGAAAAAGTAATTAAGTGTGCGTTCAACAGTTGTTTAAATTCAACACTTCTAAATAATCTAAGAAAGACTCTTTGATAGGATTTCTTGAGGGCAATAAAACCGACTTCCGGTTTGTCTTCGCCGTCAACACCATCATGAATAACTGGCCAAATATTTGCTAAAATTTATCGCGGACTATAAATCTAAAATCTCAGATTAGATATAGGAGTCAGCTTTTGAAAACGAGTGAAAAGTACATAATGATTTTATCGAAACAAAGTAACGCACTTAATGAAACGTGAAAATATGTAATGGAATTGGTTGCCAAATCTTTTTTCCAGCAGTTCAAGAAGTATAGAAGATATTATCGAACATTAGAAAAATTTATCATTTTATAGAAAAGATTCATTTTTTAAAAATGTTTCAAACTACGTAAATATCTCTTTTAGTCGCACTTTTCAGTTTAGTGTTTTGAATTTTCTGGATATTTGTAAAACACAATTTCCTAATAAGAAATTTTAATTAAAAAAATTAACTTCAATTAATTCAATTAAAATTCAAGAAATAAATAAAGAAGTAAATAAAAATGTTCAAATAAGTATCTACAAAATAATAATTAAATAATTATGTACAAAAACTTAGAATTTTTAATTTACGAAGTCTGTCGATAACAATAAAAAAAAATGTTGGTACCTTTAATCAAAAAATTGCCAGTGACGACAATAAGATTTATGTGAAAATGAAAAAAAATTGTTTAGGTTTTATTTAAAAAGATTAATTTTTAGTTTTTGAATTATTTTTTTGAGAATTTTTAGTTATTTCGGAAATACATCTGAAAAATGAGTTTCAAGTTGAAAAATATTCCTGGGATAATACGGATTTCACGAGAAGATCGAAAAAGATTTCAAAACATTTCAAATAATTTTCTGGAATTTCAGAAAAGAATATATAAGATTCTAATGAAGAACGTTTCGATTCTTAAAAATTACAAAATTTTTGTTAAAATTCAAGTACGGTTATGAAATTTTAAATGAGAAAGATTTTAACAAATTTAAAATACAATGTAGATTTTTGAAGATTTCAAACAAAAAACGTAGAAGATTTTCAAGAATTCTGAAACGTTTAAAGACAAGAAAAGTTTTCCATTCATCCGCGGAAAAACTTCGAATGTTTTTTTATTTTGAAAAATTAATTTTTAAAGAAAATTTGAAAAGATTTCTAGAAATATCGAAAAAACTCTGGAAGTTTCGAAAAGATTGAAAAATAGTTTAAATCTTGAGAAGGTCCCGAACAAATCAAAATAAAATGTAGATTTTTGAACGGTTTAAAAAATGATGCTTTTTAAAATTCTTTAAAGGTTTGAAGAAAATACCAAATTTTTCTTAAGATTCCTGGAAAAATTTCTAATGATTTTTTAGTTTGAAAAAACTGTTTTCAATTCACATTGAATTTTCCAAAACTTCCACGAATTCTTCTTATATTCCTTAAATTTCTCTCATTTACTGCATTTCTACTGAAATGACTTAAATTTTTTGGATTTCACTTCTCCAATTCATTTTATCTATTTTATTTTATGTATTTTATTTATTTCAAAAAAATTCGGAGTTTTCGAAGTTTTTGTCAGATTCAAAAATAATTCTGATCTTAAAAGAATTTGATTTTTTTTTTATTCAGATCTTTTGGCATTTCAAAAAAAAGCTATTGGAGATTTTCAAAAATACTCAAGAGAACTGGAAAATTTTGAAATAATTTCTTGTTTTAAAAAAGATTCCTGGAAAAATTACAACAGAATTTTAAGAGAAGAATCAACAAGATTTGAAAACATTTAAAATAATTTCCAAAAATTTATAAAAAAATCTGAAAAATGTTATGGCACATTTTTTAATTTTGAATGACATCGAAAACTTGAGAGAGAAACTTTGCGCTATGTTACATACTATTTCAAAGTTTTCCAACTTTTGTAAAAA
>CAKNXH010002229.1:126577-157019 GCA_932178445.1 Andricus quercusramuli | reverse complement strand
GAATCCACAAAAAAGTTGAATTATAACCATAAAATATGAATGTGTAACAAAAAGTAAATTTTCTACTAAATAATTTAATTGTCCAGCCAAAAACATGAATTTTCAACAAAAAGGTTAAGTTTCGACTAAATATAGTTTCATTTTTAACAAATTTTTGGATTTACAGCTATAAGTATAAGCTTTCAAGATAAGAGGTAATTGAAAAAAAGTTGAATTTTCAACCAAAAATATGAATTTTTAAACAAATATTTAAATGTTCTGCCAAGAAAGACGAGTTTTCAACAAAATAGATCAATTTTCGATTAAATTATTTAATTTGAAAAGCCGTAAAGATTAATTATCTACATTAAAGTTGAATTTTCAACCCAAAAATATGATTTTTTTAACGAAAAGATAATTTTCAACTAAATAATTTAATTTTTTACCAAATTATTGAAATTTCAAGTAAAAAAAATTATCTAGAAAACAATGGACTCTTCAACCTGAAAAAAAATAAATTTTCAAAAAGAGTTAATTTTCTACTATATAGCTTAATTTTCTACATAATGGTTGACTTTTCAAACCAAAAAGATGAATTTTCTATAAAACAGTTGAATTTTCAACCGGAAAATATAAATTCAGCAACAAAAAATTCAATTTACAACCAAGCAGTTGAATTTTTAATTATATGATAAATCTTCAACAAAAAAGGAGGTTTTTAAAAAATAAATTTAACTTCAAACCAAGGATTTGGGTTTTCAACCAAAAAACATTTCAATTTAAAATAAACAGTTGAATCCAAAAAGACAAATTATCTACAAAACAGTGGAATTTACAACGCAAAAATATGATTTTCCAAACCAAAATGTAATTTTTAATAAAAAAGTTCATTTTCTACAAAATATTAAAATTTTTATACATATAAATAAAAATTTTCCTAGAAAAAGTTGAATTAAAAAAAATAGTTCAGTTTTCAATCAATAAGTTGAACATGCAATTAAAAATTGGAATCATCAACAAAAAAGTTAATTTCCAAGCAAATAATTTAATTTCCAACCAAGTAGTTGAATTTTCAATCTAATAATTAAATTTTTTCCAGGTTGTTGAATTTTCAGGTGAAAAAGATGAATTATCAGCAAAATAGTTGAATTTTCAACTAAAACGAGGAATCTTCAGCAACAACCAAATTAATTTTTGTTGAAAATTCATGTTTCTGTTTAAAAATCCCACTATTTGGTTAAAAATCAAACTATTTGTATGAAAATTCAACTATTCAAGGGAATATGAACCTTTTTCAAAAAAAAATAACATTTTTGCATTGAAAATTAGAAATTTTTGGTAAATAATGTATCTTTTTGGCTTAAAAATTAACTTTTTCGCTGGAAATTGATGTTTTTGGTTGAAAATTTAACTATCTGGTTAAAAATAAAACTAATTCAACAAAAATTTGAAGATTTTGCAAGAAATTAACTTATTTTTTGGAGAATTATATTTCTGTTTTTAAAAATCATATTTTTAGGTTTGAAGGTCAACTGTTTTGTAGATAATTCATTTTGTTCAGAGTTGATTTATTTTGTTGAAAATTTTTTGTCTTTCTTAGCTAAAAATACAATTACTTGGTAGCAAATTATTCTGATTCAGGTGAAAATCCAAATATTCTGTTGAAAATTACTCTTTTTGGTTGAATCTTATTCTTCTAAGTAAAAAATTTAATTATTTCATTGAGAATTTAAATATATGTATGTTTACAAATTTGTATTCATCAATTGAGAATCCAACTTCATGGGAGAATATTAACCTCGCTATTGTTGGACATTATTTTTTTTTAAGATTCTTTGTTTTAGTTAAAAATTAATCTCTTTGGCTAAAAATTTAAATATTTTGCTGAAAATTAGTTTTTTTTTGTTTGAGAATTAATTTTTTTACTATAAAAATTTAACTATTCCATTTTTGGCAGAGAGTTGATATTTTAAATTCAAAATTGATCTTATCTAGTCGAAAATTCATGTATTCCGTTAGAAATCAATTCATTTCAGCATAAATTTACCTTGTTTGATGAAAATTCATCATTTTGTTTGAGGATTTCACTATATTACTGAAACTTCTACTTTTTTAGTTAAATTCTACTCTCTAAAAATTGGTTTTTTAAACTGAACACTTCGAGATTCCAATTATGTTTCAATTTTATTTTTCTTTATTTGAAAATTCAAATGTTTGGTTAAAAATTCATCTTTCTTGAGTGCAAATTAAATTTTTGTCGGAAATTAATCTTTTCTGGTTTAAAAGTCAACTGTTTTCTAAAACTTTCGACTTTTTAGCTTCAAAACTTAACTATTTGCTTGAGGATTCAATTATTTTGCAAAAAATTCGTCTTTTTTGTTGAATTCAGCATTTCGATGATAATTGTTTTCATTTGTTAACAATTATTTATTGGGATTAAAAATCTAACTAGAAATTTAACTATTTTATTTTTGGTTGCGAATTTATATTATTTAGTTAAAAATTGAAATATTTGGTTGATGATTCAAATATTTTGTTTAAAATATTCATTTTTTGTTTAAATTATACTGTTATTGATTTAAAATTGAAATCTTTTTGATTCAATTCCACTGTTTTTTATTTGAAATTGAAATATTTTTTGGTTGAAATATCAACTATTACATTCTTTGTGGAAATTTGTATCTTTTTGTATTGAAAATTATACTTCATGTTTGATAGTATAACTGCTTTGTTGAGAATTAATTTTGTGGTTAATGATTCATAATTTTAGTTTGAAATTCATTCAATTATTGATGGAAAAAATTTTTTTTTTCAATTGAAAATCGAATCATTTGGTTGAAAGTTGAACTCCTTGGATAAAAATTCACTTCTTTGGTGATGATTTATGAATTCAATTAAAATTTCTTTTAGTTGAAAATTTAAATTTTTGTTTCAAAAATATATAGTAAATAGTAAATAGTAAATAAATAGTAAATAGTATAATTTTCCAGCCAAAAACATGAATTTTTTCAACAAAAAAGTCAAGTTTAAACAAAATAGTTTTATTTTCGACAAATTGTGCAATTTTCAGCTGAAAATGTGAGCTTTCAAGAAGAGAGTTAATTCCTAAAAAAATGGTTTAATTTTCAACCAAAAACATGAATTTTTAACAAAATATTTCAATTTTCAATCAAATTAATGAATTTGGAAAGCCTTGCATTTTCAACCCGAAAAGTATGATTTATTAACGAAAAGATAATTTTAACTAAATAATTTAATTTTCTACATAATTTTTAACTTTTCAAGCCGAAAAGATGAATTTCCTACAAAATAGTTGAATTTTCAACCGGAAAATATGAATTCAGCAACAGAAAATTTAATTTGCAACCAGACAGTTGAATTTAAATTCATTTTCTACAAAATGTTTAAATACTTATACAAATGGTTGAATTTCCCTGAAAATACTTGAATTTTTGAAATATAATTTAATTATTGATCAGTAATTTGAATATTCAATCAAAAATTCAAATCATCAACAAAAAATATAATTTTCAAGAATTTTTAATCAAAAACATAAATTTTTCGACAACAAAATTAATTTTCAATGAAATGGTTGAATTTTCTACCAAGTTATTGAATTTGTAGCCAAAACATGAATTATTTACGAAAGAGTTGAACTTTCAAACCGTAAATACGGGTTTATCAACAAAAAATTTAATTTTGTGCCAAATAATTCAATTGTAACCATATGGTTGAATATTTAGCCAAAAATATGAAGTTTCAAAAAAAGAGTTGATTTTCAATCAGAATAATTAAATTTTTTTCCAAGTTTTTGAATTTCTACGTAAAATAGTTGAATAATAAACAAAAGAGTTGAATTTTTAACTAAAATGAGGAATATTCAACAAACAAAAAATGGATTTTTGAAGAGTTTGAACTTCAAACCATGTAGTTGATTTTTCAACCATAAAAGGTGAATTTTCAACGAAACATGTGAAAGTCAACAACGGACAAAATACGATGGATTTTTAACGGAATATTTGGATTTTGTACTGTAAAAGGTCAACCTTCAACTAAAATGATGCATCTTCAGAAAAAAAAAGAATTTGAACAAAAATAAAAATAAAAAATAAATAAAAAATAAAATGATACACAATTTTTTTCAGCATTTAACGTAAAGGATGTTTTTTAACCAAGAGCTCATTCTAAGAAAAACCAACTCTTTTAATCATTTAATAACAATCATCACTTGATATTCACTTTGTTCAACACCTGAACATCTTCCTAAATGAAGTGAAAAAATCCTTGGAACCGAAAAAATTAATCAAAGAAACGCATTTTTCGCATATAGCAATTTTTGTTCAGTATACCAAACAAATGAGTTGATATTTTAACCAAACAAGTTTTATATTTAAAATAAACAATAGTTGAATTCTACAAAAAAGACAAATTTTCAACAAAATAGCTGAATCATCAACCGAAAAAGACGAAGAATTTTTAACGGAATAGTTGAATTTTGTACTGTAAAAGGACAACTTTCAACTAGAATGATGAATTTTCAGAAAAAAAAGAATTTTCGACAAGAATAAAAGAAAAATGAAAAAAATGAAAATAAAATTGAATAAATTTTTTTCAGTATTTAACCTAAAGGATACTCTTTTAACAAAAAGTAATAATTTTCCAGAAATGGAATAGCTAAATTTTCACAGAGAAAAAGAAAGATCTCATACAAATGCTCGCACGTGGAAATTCTACCATCGCATCGAACATTACCGTTACCCCTCGAAGAGCATCCCCGAATCTATCGGCCGATTTTCCGCTCGGGAGCCTCCTCACTTGGGCAAAAACAATAGACGAGTTTCCATAGAGAGGAAAGTCTTCGTCGCTCGATAAGAACGCGAGCAGGATTTAATGAAAAATCTTGAGTCGAAATTGGATTTAAGCACCTTTAGATGCGACCTAAGTGATTTTTCTCGAACGGATACTCTCTGAAGTTTTCCAGAGGGTGGAAATTAAAATCTGTCGAAAGGGTGAAAAGGGTGTGGGAGCTAGGGTGGACGAAAATTAGTTTCTAAATTTCAACCTCCCAAAGCTTTTCTGGTAGTCTAATGCAGTCTGTTTCAGTTCAATTGAGACTCAATTTCTTTAAAGACTTTTTTCTCGAGTTGCTTGATAATAATCGCTGCCGAATACAGATAAAAAAAGAAAATTTTCATCTAATTTGAAACTAAAAAAGATGGGATTTTGACAAAAAATTGAATAGTTGAATTTTCAATGAAAGAGATCAATTTTCAAACTAAAACTGTGAATCTATAAAAAAAATGAATTCTCATCAACTTATTTCCAAGAACAAAATTTTAAATTTTCAACCACAAGAAATTTTAATTGTACTAATAAATCATCACCAAAGAAGTGAATTTTCAACAAAGAAGTTCAATTTCTACCAAGTGGTTCGGTTTTCAATTTGAAAAAAAAAAAATGAATTTTAAACTGAAATTATGAATCATTACCAAAAAATTCATTTTCAAAGAAGCAGTTCAACTATCAAACATATCGTATAATTTTCAATACAACGAGATATAAATTTTCGATAAAAATTTTATAGTTGATATTTCAACCAAAAAATATTTTAATTTCAAATGAAAAACAGTTGAATTTAAACAAAAAATAAATATTCCTTACTAAATAATATAAGCTTACAACAAAAAATAAAATAGTTCGATTTTAAGTTAGATTTTTAGTCCCAATAAATAATTTTTAACACATTAAAAAAATTATTATCGAAAAACTAAATTCAACGGAAAAGTCGAATTTTTGGCAAAATAGTTGAATCTTCAATCAAATAGTTAAGTTTCCAAGCTTGAAAGTCGAACATTTAAAAAAACAGTTGATTTTGAAACCAAGAAAGATTAATTTCTGACAAGAAATTCAATATTCAATCAAGAAAGATGAATGTTCAATTATAGTTGACTTTTTAAGTAAAGAAAAATAAAATTGAAACAAAAATTTGAATTTTGAAATGTTCAGTTTAAAAAGCTAATTTGTAGAGAGTTGAATTTAGAAAAAAAGTAAAATTTTGAATAGAATAGTAGAATCCTTAAACAAAATCATGAAATTTCAACAAACAAGATAAATTTATACTGAATCGAATTGATTTTTATAGAAATACATGAATTTTCGACTAGATATGGTCAATTTTGAATTAAAAATATCCACTATCTGCCAAAAATAGAATAGTTACATTTTTATAGTGATAAAATTAATTCTTAACAACAACAAAAAACGAATTTTTAGCAAAATACTTAAATTTGTCATCAAAGAGATGAATTTTCAATTAAAACAATGAATCTTTAAACGAAACTAAAAAAAATTCTCATCAACTTATTTCCAAGAATAGAAGTACTAATTTTCAAACAAAATTTCAAAAAATCAGCCAAAAGAAATTTTAATTGAACTAATAAATCATCACTGAAAGTTTGAATTTTTAACAGCGGAGTTTAACTTTCAACCAAATGGTTCGATTTTCAATTTAAAAGAAATAAATTTCCCACCAAAAATTTAATGAATTTCAAACTGAAATTATGAATCATTAAATAAAAAATTAATTTTCAACAAAGCAGTTCAACCATCAAACATATAGTACAATTTTCAATACAAGAAGATACAAATTTTTGCAAAAAATGTTATAATTGATATTTCAACCAAAAAATATGTTTATTTCAAATAAAAAGCAGTGGAATTTAAACAGGAAATAAATATTTTCAACCAAATAATGTCAGTTTACAGCCAAAAATAAAATTGTTGAATTTTAGGTTAGATTTTTAGATCCAATAAATAATTTTTAACAAAAAAAAAAAAACGAATCATCAAGAAGCAGAATGCAACGGAAAAAGACAAATTTTCTGCAGAATAAATTGCAGATAAATTTCTGACAAGAAATTCAATTTTCAATCAAGAAAGATGAATTTTCAAACAAACAGTTGAATTTTCGACTGAAAAAAATAAAATTCAAACCAAAATGGAATCTTGAAATGTTCAGTTTAAACAACTAATTTTGAGAGAGTGGAATTCAACTAAAAATGTATAATTTTCAATAAAAGAGTGGAATCCTTAAACAAAATGATAAATTTTCAACAAACAAGATAAATTGATACTGAATTAAGTTGACTTTAATAGAATACATGAATTTTCGACTAAATGAGATCAATTTTGAATTCAAAATATCAACTTTCTGCCAAGAATGGGATAGTTGCATTTTTATAGTGAAAAAATTAATTTTCAACCAAAAAAAATACGAATTACTAGCGAAATATTTATATTTTCAGCCAAAAAAATGCATTTTGAACTGAAGCAATGAATTATCAACGAAAAAAATTGATACTCAACAATAAAGTTTTGATGTTTAACGAAATATTTGAATTTTTAACCCAGAAGAATAATATTCTACCAAGAAGATTATTCTTCTACTAAAAGACTAATTTTAAACAGAATATGTGATATTTTACCCGAATCAGATTAATTTGCAACCAAGCAGTTGAATTTTTAGCTAAGAAAAACAAATTTTCAATAAAACAGATCAACTTCGAACAAAATTAATTATTTACAAAACAGTTGACTTTTCATCCTAAAAATATGATTTTTCAAATAAAAAATATAATTTTTCAACAAAAAATTTAATTTTCTACCAAATCTTTGAATTTTTGTAGCAATGATTTAATTTTCGAGCAGATAGTAAAATTTTTAACCAGAAACATCAATTTCCAGCGGAAAAGTTAATTTACAAGCCAAAAAGATGAATTATCCACATAAAATTTTAATACTCAACCCAAAACTGTGACTTTTTAACATAAAGGTTTATTTTCCATCAAAAAGTTAAATTGTCATACAAACAGTTTTATTTTTAACCAAATACTTGAATTTTCCAACAAAAACATGAATTTCCAACGAGAATTCAATTTTCAACCAAATATTTAAATTTTCTACCAAATTATTGATTTTCGTGACAAAGAAGCTAAATTTCTACAAAAAAGTTGAATAAGCCAAGTAGTTGATATTTCAACTATAAAAGATTTTAGTTCGAAATAAAAAGTGGTTGAATTCAACCAAAAAAGGCAAATTTTCAACAAAATACATTAATTTTCAATGAAACAGTTGAATTTTAAACTAGAAGTGATCCATTTTCAATTAGCAATATTAATTTCAACCGAGTTTTTACATATCAAAAATCCCCCTCCCAGAGGAGATCGACGGATATTAAACCCTTTGGCTCACATCCCTTCCCAAATCCCTAATTACCCTAACTCTCTTGATAAGCCTCCAAGCAATTCCTGACGTACTCAACCCTGCTCGTTTTTTAAATTTCTAAAATCCCCTGCCACATACAACCGGGTTTTTATTAGGAGCGCTCGCATTCGCCTGAAAATTTTGTCAGAGGAGTGGAAAATTGCAGAAAACCAAAGCTTTTAAGCAAAACCGGTTACTGACAGACGAGTGTGGATGTTAGACATCATGTCAGACATCAGACGTTTCGACGACAAGAAATTGAATTCAATTGTTCGGCAATGTTCGGGAACGAACGTTATAGTGCAATACTGATGAGAGGTTTTTCTTAGACAATTGCTAAGAAATTAATCACTGGAGAGGACTCCCAGATGAGTCAAAACGTCTGATTAAAAAAAAAAAAAAAAGAGTTTTTGGATTATTAGACCCTTAAGCTCATACAAAGAAACAAGAACTGTTTTGATTATATAATCATCATCACCACTTGATATTCACCTTGCTCAATACCTGATGATCTACTTGAATGAAGTAAAAAAATCCTTGGTAAACAAAACAGAAGAAACGCATTTTCTTGGATCCAGCAATTATTGTTGAGTGTACCACATCAAATTAGTAACTAAAGTTTAAAGAAAAATCGATGATGTGAATCCCTGGTTTTTGTTTGTCCAGATTGAAACCTGAAGCTCATGCAGAGAAACACCAGCTCTTTTGATTATTCAATAACAATCATCACTTGATGTTCACTTTGTTCAACACCGGAAAATCTTCCTGAATGAAGTAAAAAATCCTTGGTACAAAAAAATAAACCAAAGAAACGCATTTCTCGGATCTAACAACTTTCGTTCAGTATACGAAACAAATTAGTACTTAAAGTTTAAAGAAAAATCGATGTTGTGAAGGTTTGGTTTTTGTTTGTCCAGCGTGGAAGCCAATTACTGGAACCTGAAGCTCATACAAAGAAACACCAACTCTTTTGATTATTCAATAACAATCATCACTTGATGTTCACTTCATTCAACACCTGAAAATCTTCCTAAAGGAAGTGGAAAAATCCTTGGTACAAAAAAAACCAAAGGAACGGATTCCTCGGATCTAGCCATTTTGGTTCAGTATACCAAACAAATAAGTACCCAAAGTTTGAAGAAAAATCGATGATGTGGTCTGGTTTTTGTTTGTCCAGCATGGAAGCTACCCTGTCTTTTTCAAGTTGCTCAATAATTTAACAATCCCTTCTGGACTCTGATAAAAAAAATTTCTCAACTAGTTTCTGAACAATCAATGAATCACTCCACTCCATTAAACTTGTTGCAGAATGTAGAAACTGTAGAGGTATTTTTCACTTAGTCTCCGAACTGTCTAGCATCGCTTACTGCAAGCTTAGTATGTAAATTACCGGCTAGTGGTTCAGAAACTCGTACAGTGAGTTTCAGACCTGATTGTGAAAAGAAGAAGGCAGGAAGGGTTGTATGCAAACTTTCGTACACCAACACACACCTGTGCATTGCTCAAATATACATAGAGAGAGACTTTGCAAAGTGGCGAGTGCACCGTGCAATTGGGCCGAGGGTTAATGTTCGCAAGGTCCCTAATATTTCATGGATAATTCCTCCCCTCGGGAGAGCAATACCGAGAGAGGAGAGGGCCTGGAAGGCATTGTCCGAGAGAAAAAGAGTGAATCCTTGCATGTCGGTTAACCATCGTGGACCCGGGCCCGGGGTCGCTGAATTTATCGTTAAGTGATGTCCGCGCTTATTTATCGCGAGCCTTCCCTCCATCCTTAACGGACCTGGACTCATTTCATTATTCACTAAGTGTACGAGCAGACTTTAAGACTCACAATTTTATTTTACTACGAGGTGAGGCGAGGGCGTCTGCACATATTGTTTTCACATTTTTAATGCCAGAAATTTTGATCTCTGGCTTTTTCTACCTGCTTCTTTTTAATAAATTTTCAACTTAATGTACCAATTAGCGTCTACGGTACTCTCCTCTGTTATCTATAGTATCCGCTCAAGATTATTTAGGTGAGGGTGTAGTTATTAAAAAAAAATGCATAATAATCTTCCATTCATTCATTTTAATACCTTAGGATTTACTATAGTCTAAAGTTCCTGATTTAATCAACATTGGTTCATTCCTTTATTGGAAATATTTTTGAATGAGGAATACGTGTTTTTGACAAGGATCTTCTTATTCATCAATCGAAGCTATATCGAAGTTCAGCAGTTTGTGATGTAGAACGAGTCAGTTTGAAATAAGCAGCTGCTCTACGAGCGGACGGAGATTATAAAGCGTTTATAGCACAGCTTCCCACCTCGGGGCACTCGCTTCTGATCTGCATAAAAATAAGGGAACAGGGAGGAGACCAGGATCCTTAATACAAGATCAGATTATGATTTTGCGGGGGAGTCAAGCTTTTGCTGCGATCTTCGTCATTAAACAACCACGATTTTAAGCGATCGAAAAAAAAACTTTTCCTAACTTCTTCTTATACTTATTGTACTACGTGATAGTGTGAGATCACATATGTTCACACAGATTCCAGAAGGCTTGGAGTGGTCTTCCAGAGGGTATTAACAAAACTGGGTTCAGATTTTTATATTCTTGCCAGGCAGCACCGTGAACTAGCAATCAGGTCATAATCAGGGACTGAAGCTGATGCAAAATATCATTAGTGAAATTTACCTCGCTTCAGAGGAAAGAAGTCCTTTTGAGAAAAAAAGCATCATTTATGATATTGCTATCAGTAATACGTTGTAGGATTATGAGCTTATATTGTCATGGATGCTTCGTTTGAAATTCGTCCATTTGGGTTGAAAATTTATCATACTGAACTGAGATCAATTTTTATCAAATAGTTCACAAAATTAAAATATTTAGATTGAAGATTGAAAATCTGTTCTAATCTAGAAGCCTTAATATTAAAGTATGAAATTTTAAATCAAGAACGTTGTAAGATGAATAATTTTAAATTCAGCTATTGAAAATCAGACAATTACAAATTAAAATCGTTTGCAATTGTGCAATTTCAAATTCAATTTTTAGTTATATATTTTTTAAATTCCAAAAGTGCAGACCTATAATTCAAAAGTTTTTGTTCTAATTTCAACTTTAACATGTATTTCAATTTAAAAATTCGTCATTATTTCATTTGTACAGGATGTTTGGGTGTTTTTTGAATATCCCTGAACATTAAAACAAGAAAATAAACATTCCTTAAGGAAATCAGAACCGCAGCAGTTTTTCAATTATACTCTTGGGGCTAGAAATCAATTTCCAAAAAAGGAATAAACTTACATTGTTTTATATTTCGAACAAAACCGTATGTCTGATAATGTTATTGAGAAATCCGCAGGTGGTTGGAGAGCTTTCTTCAAATTTAAATTAAAGTACAATCGGAACTTACTATGTTCTGTTTAGCTGATGTTAATTGATGTTGACCAGGTGAGAAATTAATTAGATGTGGGATTTTATTGGCATACTGGTATACTACTTGTTGGACCAGTATACCAACAAAATCCAACATTTTCTAATTAATTTATTACCTGGTCAACATCAATTCAAATCACCTGATCATACAACACGGTTGGGAGAAGACACAACAATGGAACAAACTGACCATACAGATGTGGACCAGTACACCAACAAAATCCGCAATATTTTATAATCAATATGTTCCGTACTGACCTACTACTAACTACAGGTTTGATACTAGGTACTGAGCCACAATTAGAATGCCAGTACAAATCATAATTATCATTAGCGGCTTTTCCAATAGTGGGCCATCACCATAAATATACTTGCTTAATCACCAGTATTTCCACCTGCGAAATCTTAGCAAACCAAGAAGAACACTACCAAAAATAAAATTCACTCTGATGTTTTTGGATTGACAGTACGAATGCAATGTTGGGGTGAGTGTGTCTGGTTCGAAATAACATAATGCTTAACTAAGCGTGTCCGCGATCGTCATTAGTACGCAATAATGGTTAATGGTTAGGTTAGCATGCTTCTTCGACTGTCGACAAGGCAATACGGACATGCTATCGACGATGCTTCTGTGCATGAGTTTCACAGTTTCACTGACACAGTCGAGGTACCAATAGAAATCGACGACAGTATACACGACAACGGACATATGGTTGGCTGGCTCGGCCGATTAGATACATTTGCATGACAATGCCAAAGTCTGCCCACCACCACTAGGCCGCTAGGCTTCGCTTTATTACGACCACCGTGGCCCATAGTCTATGCCCATATCGGCATAATGGCACTTAACCTGGCAAAAAATTGTTGCAGCTTTCGGTGCGTCCCGCTTGGGTACCTTTTGTTTACCAGCCAGGGCTCTTTAAACCCTTTCGCCTGCATTCGTGCGAGCCGCTAACTCGGATCATCGCTCAGAGCTACCCGCTACCAGCACCCCAAGGATCTTCGAGAACCACTGAATCCTATTCGATTAGATTAGATAGCTATCGTCGAGTTTCGACGCTAAAGAACAATGGAAACCCATTCGAAAGGATGTTTCGCACTCGAGATATTTCACCAATAGTTTTGTTGTTAAAGGAAAAAATCTCTTCGTTTCGACTTCATCCAAACAATTTTATTGAAGATTTGGTAATAACAGATAACCTATTGATAAAATATAAGTGTAAACGAAATATAAGTGTCGGAAAGAATTGACTAAGAGGGAATAAGAAGTAAAATACCTTTAAAACACGATAAATAATGAAGGAAGGTCGAAGAAGTTTGGTAAGAAATTATCATAAAACATCTTTGATAGTTGACGTAGGAAATCATTAGAATATAAAAACCTGGTCTTGGGTGCTTGTCGGATTGATAGGGGAAAAATGTGTACAATAATGTTTTGATCGAAAGGTGTATCAGGATATAATTTTTTATGAAGCAGTTGGATTTTAAACGAAACAAAAGAATCTTCAACTCCAATAATAAATCTTAAAATAAAAAAATAAAATTTTTCACTGACAAAAACCTAGAAAATGAGTTTTTACACGCAATTTTACACATGTAGGTGATTTTTGTGGCTTAGAAGAGCTCGAAAAAAATATTTTGGTGTAATTTTTGGAGCTGGGGAGAGCTGAACAGAAGAATTTTGATGCCTAGGGATAACTTTTGAGGCTACGAGGAGTCATCAAATGTGATTTTACACTTGAGGGTAGTTTTGGGGCACAGAAGAATTCATAGATAAGATTTTGGGGTGATTTTTGGCGCTCAGAAGAGCTGAAAAAGGAGATGTAACATTTAGCGGTTATTTGTAGCTAGAAAGAGCTGGAAAAGGATTGTTCACAGGAAGGTTTATTTATCGGGGTTGGAAGTGCTAGACAAAGAGATATTAGGGGTGAACAGGGTGAGTTTATACTTAGGGTGCTGGAGATAGCTGAACAGAGAAATTTGACACTTGAGCGTGATTGTTTTCCGTTTAATTAATTTGGAGATTCATTTTCGAATACACAAAAGAACAAATCGTTTCTTTTTCAATTTTTGTCTGACAATGAATCTTAAGTGGCCGACATGATTGGACAATTTGTTCAGAATGTAATGTTCGGATTGAGTGTCACCATTTGTTCTCATTTTCCCAGGTTAGTTACGTTATCCGAACCGCATCTAAAAAGCTATCGTGCCATGCGAAGTGCACGCTTACTGTGCGCTCAGACACATGTAATTATGTAAGTAAAGTGAGAGCAAGGCATTTACAAAACTGCGGCGTACTAATTATTATTCATGCCGGTTAGCTCAACTATAGGAAAGAAAAAAATGTGAAAAAGATTGTTGCTATCGGCTTTCTAGCATTATTATCGTTTGCCGACGAGATATGCAAAATCAAGTACCGCAGCCCGCAGCGATGTGCACCTCCACGCAGATGTTTTGCCGGTGACTGAATCAAGATCAGTCACGGATGACGTTCCCTGACGACTTTATGACTGATATTATTCGGTTTATAGTATCCACTTGTCCCGTGATAATGTCGATAGCGATCTATGTACCGGAAATTATAGAAATGGACTTTCAGTGCCATTATGGGTTTGAAGATTTTTAATAAACATATGTGCATTCTTTAAAAACATTTTTAAGAATAATATACTGTATAAAAACATCAAAAATCGTATGGTTTGAACAACATAAAATAAATGTGCTTATATAGCTATCTAATCTGAGAAAAATTAATTAATGATCAATGTGTACTGTTTAAATACTCACAATAGTGTTATACCAAAAGCTTATGTTCTCACAAAGTTCCACAAATCTAATTCAACTTGGATACTGATTTTGAAATTAGTTTCCATATAACCTATTCCGTTTTTTTATTCTCAGAAACATGAGTTTACCTGAAACCCATTCAATCATATCCTTCGACCATGCATCGATGTTTGATAGCATCCCACTGGATGTTTTTTTCGGACTCCTTTCAGGAAAAACTAATTTTAAATTATGCCTCAACAAAAATGACTAGGAATTATTGGTCAATATCCACAAGGACTCTTCTCAATGATACTGTGTTTTCTTTCAATTACAAATTTTTATGAACAAATATCGGTTTGTCCTGTGGGTTTGTCTTTATCTCCAGTACTTTCAGATTTAATTCCACAAGATGTTGAGACTAGAGTTTTAGAATTATTAGAATTAAAACCACCACTTTATAAAAGATATGTTGATGACATTCTAGCAATTGTTCCTTTTGACAAAATTGATGTTTTTAATGTGTATAAAAGTACAGAAGATTGTATGAAATTCAGCCATAAACTTACAATTGACAATGGTGTTTGCTATCTTCCTTTATGAATGATTAAAGCTCGTAGTGGTGATTTATGAACCAATTGGGACAAAAAACCTTTCTGGTCTGGAAGATATCTTAATTACAATTCACATAATTCATTTTGTCATGAAGTTCGTTTAGTAGAAGGTTTGGTTGATAGATCTATCAAACTGAGAACTATTAAATTCGGGGGAAAAAATTCCAATGAATTGTAAACCACATTGGTATGAAATAAATATCTGCTTTATTTAGTTAACAACATTACTACTGAACGCATACTGAGATTCATAATAGTTCAAAATCTCTCTAAACCTTCAAGAGGTTCATCAAAATAATTCAATATCAATGTTTCTTTTGTTGCTAGCCTGAAAAAAATTAGAACTATTATGGTTCAAAAAGCTGTGAATATAATATAGCTATTAGTTTCGAAAATAAAAAATTAAATAATTATGAATGTGCACACCGTTTAAAAACTCACAATAGTGTTATCCCAGAAGCTTAGGCTCCTTCTAAGATCCACAAACCCAATTGGAGACTGATTTTACTGATTCTACAGCTGGTTCTTCTGCTTGAAATTCATCTAAATATATTTTTAATATTTGGAAAACTGTTTCTATAAACACTAGTTCTTTTGTGAAAAATAGAAGGGAAGTTAAAGATATTCTAAAAAAAATATCAATGTACCTGAAGCCCATTCAATAATTTCCTTAGACGTGTTGATGATGATGAAATTGACACTCTCTGATGACATTCTAGCAATTGTTCCTTCTTAAAAAGTGATGTTTTTTCAAATGTATTGAATAATACACAAGTTTGCATGAAATTCAGCTATAAAGATAAAATTGATAATGGTATTAACTATCCTGATTTATAAATGATTAAAACTCTGAATGGTGATTCACTAACAAATTCGTACATAAAACTCTCCTGGTCTGGAAAATATATTAACTAAAATTCAAATAATTTATTTTGTCATAATGTAAATATTTTCATCAATTAAAAGCAAAACATTACTACAGATAAGTTATCCGCTTCATTTAGTTCATGATATTATTACTTAACACATTAATTAGATTCACAATAGCACTAGTACGAAAGACAAATGGATTGATACTTACAACAAATTTGATTTGAAAGTTCTTTTTCCGTTCATTATAGGTCTTTTTGAACATTTGAGAACTTCATCTGAAAAATTTAATTTCCAAAAACGCTCATACTTTAGATAATTATTCACAGAAGAACAAAACCAGTGATAGCATTGAACATTTATCTGGTATTATTTATTTGATGAAATGCATTTTGAGAAATTATTCTCCTTATTAATTCTAATAAATTTCCCTAATGAAAGATTTATGATTTTTGTCATCGAACGAGTATAAACAGACATTAAACTCCGTTAAGAGGAAAATGACTAGGAGGAAAGATATTTTTACATCACGCTTGGAAACGAGAAAAGATGAAGACATTAACCACTTAAAAATCCAAAGACGACAAGGAAGTATGCGGATTGCTAGTCATCGAAATGCGAATATTCCTCAAGGAAAAGACGACGCGACGAAGTACCGCGAAATTTCACAGGAATGACAGATTTATGGAAAAAAATGATGATGAGAGTCAGAGAAAAAGAGAAAAAGCGAAAAAGAAAGAGACGAAACAAACGCTGAAGTGAGCGTTAACGGTTTGCGAACTAGCAGTTGGTACGCGAGAGCGGACATTACCGTCGCCGACATATATTTAGGTCTGATTATTTATGATTATGATTATTCCAGGAGGCTTTGAAATGCTTTATTGAATGTTTAGCATGTGCTCGCCATGATGCTAATTTTGAACGGTTAGGTACACAGTATTTCCCACAGAACTCCTTCCATGGGCCTGTCGCTAATTCGCCAAACTCTATCAAATTACTAATAATAAATATATATCCATGAGTAGCAATAGTATAAATGAAACATCAACAAATAAACGCATGTACTGGTAGGAGCCAATAATGTTGAAGTACTTTAATTTATTTAACCAGCCAAACCAAAATAATTTTTTAAACATTATTTTCCTCAAAATCTATCAAATGACATGCGTTAATTTGTTGTTGTCTAATGACGCATTTCGATACAGATCTGTATCCTCTTCAAGTTACTTTTTTAAAAGATTTTCGAAGCTAAGAAGCTGATATTTTACTAATATAATTGTGCGAATAGTAGCATAAAAAGACTTCTATTCTTTGACAATGCTAGATGTGTATAAATCGTAATCTTCTTCAAGTCTTTTGTAGAAATCTTGGCAGTTTTCCATGATGTTGTTTGTTTAAAGTCAATCAAATAATTTCAAATAAAATAATTGAGAAAATGATTTTGTTTAGATTAGTTAAATGAAAAAATATCCTTTACTGGCTTCCAACAGTATATTGGGCTTATTTGTTGACGTTTAATGAAACGTTTTGGTAAAGATCTCTATCATCTTAAAGTAATTGTTTACAAAAGATTGTTGAAGATCTCAACCAAAATATTCTTTGGTTTTACGGTTTTTGAGGGACAAAGCAGGGTATTTTCGTTTCTTGATGACTTCAAATGTGTAGGGATTGTATTTTTTCAAGTATTTGTAAAAACCTTTGCAGTTGTTCATTATGTTGTCTGTTTAAAGACAATTACATAATTTTAAGGAAAATAATTCTTTACCATTATTTTGATTAGACTGGGTAAATAAATAGATATATATTGATAAACATATCTATTTAATTGGCTCTAAACAAACATCATGAACAACTGTTAAGGTTTCTACAAATTTTTTTTTTCAATAGATATTTTTCGAATAATCCGAGTAAAATTTGTCATAGAGGTTAGCCGACCCCCGTTTCTGATGAAAACTCATATTTTCGAATTGAAATTTCAATTTTTTTGTAGAAAACTCGTCCTCGCGGCTTAAAAATTTAATAATTTGATTACCGTTTTTCTACTTTATTGACTAAAAATTCTTTCTTTGTTGTAAATTTAACTATTTTTTCGAAAATGTGTCTTTTATTGTTGAATTTAACTGTTTTTGACGTGAAATTGAAATATTTTTTTGTTAAAATATCAACTATTATATTTCTGGTGGAGGAATAATCTCTCTGGTTGAAGATACAAGCATTTGGTTAAAAGTTAAAATACTTCGCGTAAAATTTTTTCCCCGTTTGAAGATTGATTATTTTAACTAATTTTTCTTTAATTCAATAAAACAAATTTTTTCTGGATTTTTTTTCAGTTGAAAATCTAACAACTTTGATTCAACATTTTAGTTGAAAATTAATTTGTTTTGTAGAAATTTAAACTATTTTATGGAATTTTTTTTATTGAAGATCAATTTCTTCGACTGAAAATTTAAACATTCCATTTTTGGTTTGAAATTGGTATTATTGTGGTGAAAATTAATGTTCTTGGTGGAAAATTCACTTTTTTCTACTGAATATTCATCTTCTTAGTTTGAAAATTCATCTCTATATTTAAATATTTATCTATTTGGTTGAAAATTCTTTGTTTTCTTTGTTGAAATTATATTTTCACTACTCCTCATATTTACTCATAATTTCCAATAGGTTAGTAATAAGATTATTATACTCAATCAAATAATTTAAAAATCATTTTTTTAACGAGCATCAGATTTGGATGTATTATTTTTTAAACGTCGCTACAGGTTTTTTTTCAGAATTTTTTCAAGAGTTCTCTAATTACAATGTGTTTTTCTGACCATTTGTATATTAAATACAGTATGATTCTTGATATACGTTATTTCGCAGAAATCTTTTGTAATGGAAATGGAAATTTTATTGAATTTGAATTGTAAATACTAATCAATTTTTTATATGTGGTTGTCAAAATGCGATATTATTTAAACAAAATAAACTGATTTGGGCCACCATTGTGTGCCGAAACGATTGAAACAATTCAATTGTATTCAACTGACCTAGCCCTAAAGCCAACAACAAACATCAACATTCTCACAGAAATTTATTTTTCCAACTAAAAATTGAACTATTAAATTTTTGGTTAGAAAATTATTTTTCTTAGTTGAAAATTCAACTATTTAATTGAAAATTTCTGTATTTTGTGGAAAATTCCTCTTGTTTTATAGAAAATTAATCCTCCTGGTTGAAAATTCATCTTTCTGGTTTTGTTTAGTATTTGCCTATAAGAATCAGAATAGAACTATAGAATTATTATATTGACATTAAACTATAAAAGTTTCAAAATCGCTGATAAATGAACAACTAGGTAAGTTAGAAGTGCAAACCTTGAATTTGTCAGAGGGTTAGAAAAATTCAATTTAGGTGGTTAATCACGATTCGGAATATCAAGACGATAATTTATCTGGTCTTCAAATTCTCAAGTACTTTATAGAATAGCTGGGGATGCTATTTAAATTCTTCTATTCCTGGTGTACTTAAAATATTTGTCCAATTATTGAAGAGTCATCTCAAAAGGATTCATTATGTTTTGTTTCTTCACTCCTCAATTATAAAAGTTTAACAATGACTGATAAATGGCCAACGGAAAAAGCTAGAAGTGGAAACCTTGAATTTATCAGACAGATGGAAATTCAAGTGGTCAATGACGATTTGGAAGATTTAGGCGATAATCCATCTTGCTTTCAAATTCGTCAATTCTTCAAAAAATAGTTGGCGGTGCTAAATTCATCTATTTATGGTATATTTGAGATGGTTGGCTAATTATTAAGGAAACATCTCGAATTGTTTTCTACATTTGGTTACTTCGATCCTCAACTATGAAAGTGTAATTGACTGATTATTGGCCCACGGAAGAAGCTAGAAGTGCAAACCTTATATTTGATATTGATATTTATTCACAGTAAACACCTTTGTTGATACGGTTTTGTACATCTAACTATGGTTATCAGACAAAAATTTTCTGATAGACAATATTAGGAAAAGATAACACTTAAGTTTCAGATACAAACCATCTCTTAATTAACCAATATTTGTCTAAACTATTTGCTTTACAGTTGCTTTGAAAGTATCAACTGATCCACTGAACATAATCATATTTTGACAATCAGAAAGTTCCTCATTAAAAATCCTGCATATTTCCGAGATTAAAGTGGGAAAAGCTGTTTAGTGGTCACATATTGAGGAATTAAATTCATAGGAATGCCTCAGTTCTTCAGGAGGAACTCTAATTGATATCTGTTCAAGGTCGGGACAATCTATAAGACTATTTAGCAGTTTGTTCATTTATCACATAGATAGGAATTCAGGTGGTTAATAATCATTTGGAAGACCCAGGTGATAATTCATCTGGTCTTCAGATTCAAATTCCAAGTTCTCTATAGAATAGTTGGGTCGATTGGATTTACGGAGGCAGGACAATCCACGCGTCGAAACCCCATATGCATCCCGACACCCCATGAAGAATAAGAATCGAGGCCGTTGTATATAATATAATGGCGTCGAGACGCGAAAGGGCGAAGCTAACGATATATCTTGGACTATTGTCTTGTGGTTCGCGACAGTCGCGGCCATTATATCAAGATTAACTCTCTTATTCCCTGCTAAGGTAGAAAAGGCAGTACCAACATACGTATCCTTGGACCTACACAAATCCGGAACACTGTATGTACACCTTGTGTCGTATATACACCACACCAAAGTTTGCAAAGGGCCAAACATGTGTCGATGTGACCATGTGTCCGTGTGAGTATGTGTCCATGTGAGTATGTGTTCATGTGTATCGCAAAGGCACAAAACGAGGGTGTATGCTAGGTATCCGCAGAAGAGGACATTATAAGGAGTTATGAGGTTCTGCCTCATACGTGAGCATCCCAGTTGTCTCTTTCCATCGCAAACTCTTCCCCCCTCTCATTTCTTCCCTCCTCTCATTTCTGCCCTCTTCTTTCTGTCCTCTACTTATTTCTTTCCTCTACTTATACCTTTCCTCTACTTATATCTTTCCTCTGATTCTTGCTTTCCTTACATCCCTCCCTCCCGCCAGAGCTAGCCGGATCCTTATACAAGATCTGTGGCGGTTCTTAATGTCCTCTCCCTTTTAATGTTTCTCGTGCCCTCGAGGTCGATCCTGAACATTTTTGCGCTGCCTCTTTTTCATGCCCGATATTGAGTTATATCCGGCGCGCATTTATCGTTCAAAATCCTGTTGTTCGAGAGAGGAGAAAACGAGAAAGGGGGTGCGTTCTGACTATGTACATGCAAGAATTCCTGCCTTGAGGTCCTCCGATGAGAGCTAGGGTAAAGAAAAGGAAAAGGGCGAAACATGTACGATGATTTGTTGAATGCTCGCTGTAATGCAAAATGATAGCAGTGCTATCGATGAACCTTAACCTCGAATATATCGAAAGGGAATCAAACTTACAAATCATTAGTGTGTAGCTATCATTGTTGCATTGGAAAATACTCGTTATCTTTTTCTTATTGTTAGATGTATTCAAAACAGATTTTCAATATGAAGAAATCTTGGAAGGTTCTTCACGTTTCACAACATCAGGCATCGGACTCATTTAGGAAATTCTGAATAGTGGCAATAGTTGGATATATTTTGAAAAATAGTAGCAGCAAGCTTTAAAATTCGTTGAAATCTGTTGAGATCCTCTAAACATTCATTGAAAACTCGTGAATCTTTTCAAATATCTTGGAATCTTATCATTTCCTTTGAAATCCCATGAATCCCTCAAATGTGGTGAAATCTCTAGAATCCCTAAAATCCCTAGCATTTTTAAGAAATGTATAGTTTTATAGAAAAATCTTAGAATCCCTGCAAATCTTTGAAATATTAACAATATTCCGAATATCAGTTATACATTATTTAAAAATTTTTGAAATCAAATGAATCCTTCAAATATTGTAAAATTCTTTGAAATCCCTTGAAATTTCTGAAAATCCCCTAAAATTTCATTTGAGTTCCTCTCTAAAGTTCTCTACAAATTCTTTGAAATTCCCTTAAATCTTTAGTAATCCTTCGATATCTTTGATACCATTTTGAAATTCCTTCAGAGTTGTTAAAATCCTTGTCATCCCTCAAAATTTCTAGAATTTTCATCAAATCTTCGGAATCTTCTGGAATTCCGTAAAATTCTTTAAGAATCTCTGAATCTTGTGAAACATTCTCGAATCTTTCAAATCCGTTGAAATCCATTTAAATTTTTCAAATCTTTATACTATCTCAAAATCCCTAATAACTTTTGAAAAATCTCAATTGCTACTCAGAAGGTAATATTCCCGACTGAATGCGTAAAATGTTGAAATTGTTTTGGAAATATTTCCTACAATTAATTGCGAAAAATCTACTTTTTCAGTGAGTAAAAATGCACAAATTACGGCAAATTCTTTCCTGGTCAGAAAGATGAATAACCACTTTCTTGGGAAATTATAAGAAATAATTTGCCAGCTATGATTAGGAATTTTTTCCTGCTACATTTGGAAAATCACCCTAATATCTATGTTGGACAAAATTCCAATTACACGTAGGCATTATATTCGATAATGCATTACGAAAAATTACCAAATGTTCGGGGTATTGGACCCAAATTTTGACGAAGAAAAGGAAATCAAAATAAACCCTTTGTATAACCGTAGAAGCATTCGACAGAAGATAAGTTATCCTTATCTTCTCAGAAATTTCTAAAGGAAAATAAAACATAAGCTTCCGGAAGTTACATGAAAGTTCTTGATTTCAAAAGGTCGCGGAAATTGAAAACATAAAAGTTCTTTGAAAAAAATGAAGAAGAAAGAGGAGTAGCTATAGATTAAAATGAGTATTCACAATTTCATTTCTCCACTTGTATTCATAAAATTATTATTGGAAGAGAAAGAAAGTTGCAATACTGGAAAAAAAAGGATATGAGAAGAAGTAATAAGAGAAGAAACAAGAGAAGCAAAGCATTATTACCTACAGGACAAAATTACAAATTCAATTACGGACCATACGTATACAATACAGAACAGATTCTGGATCTGATTTATGTACCTTGTTCTGTGACATCTTGCAAAAACCTTAAAGTAATTAAGGTAATGTCCGGCAGGTGCACAGTGGGGCGAAATCAAGGAACAAGGTTTCAAATTACTTTTACACCACAGTTGCTGAAAGATTTTCGATTTCATTTCTTACAATAATTTGGCATTAAATGTTAAGGAGAATAAAATTGTCAAATTAGGCAAAGACCAACTGGAAACCTTAGAAAAAACAAATGTTGTTTATCGGTTTGGTTGTTTTTGTGGAAAATATTATGTTGAACAAACAGAGAAATCATTACTTATTAGTCGAGAAAAATATTAACAGTAGTAGATTAAATTACGATAATGTTTTTTTCATTAATTTTTATTAATTATTTAGATAATAATGATAATCAAGGTACTAAAAATTATTTTCTCTGGGACGATATTCAAGTCCTCAATCATGAGAACAATTCAACTAAAAGAGTCTTTGCAGAAATGGTTTTTATCACAGATGAACTTGACGAGTGTCAAATTTTCACGAAAATTTCTTATCTAGATGACCTTAATGATTCAAACAATTCCATTCTTGAATTTTTCTAATGAAGAATTTGGTGACACCTTGTAAAGATTGAATAATGCAGATAATGCAGGTGCACAGTCGGAAGAAATAAAAAAAGAAGGTTTCGAATCATTTTTTATACCGCAGTTTCTTAATGATTTTCGATTTTAATTTTTACAATAATTCAGCATTATGGTTAAAGAAAGAAAAATTCTCAAATCAGGCAAAGACCAACTGGAAACCTTAGAATAAACTAATGTTGTTTATCGTTTTGCCTCTGTTGGTTAATTGTGAAGAGAAATTTTGAGTGCCAACTAGATACACTCAATTTTGACGATACTGATTAAATAAAATGAAAATAAAAAAAAAATAATACCAAAATTAGATTGCCCTAGTGTCCATGCCACCCATGACCAGGGAATAAAATTTAAAACTGACAAAAAACAAGTATTTTAACAATAATTTTTCTAATTGAATATTTTCTCACTGTCGCTTCTTCCCAATCTCTGTAAATCTGATATTTCCAATTTCGAAAATAAATAAATAATCTTCAAATATAGCTATTTGTTTGAAAATTATTTTCTTCACAAAAGAAATTGTTTCGGCTATTTCAGAAACAAAAAAATTCCTTTTTTAGATTAGAGCTGTAGAGTTGTAGTTAATGCTTTACTTGAGAAAATAAGCCATCATTTATGCGAATTTAACCATTTTTTAGAAATTGGTGAGAAAAAATTCATCTGCAAAAAACGTGATTGAAATAAATGTTCTTGTATGTTTTAAAATTTTTTTGTTCAGAATACCTTTTTTTTATATTACATCATCAGTAATATTATTCTGATTGAAAAAATCGCAGAAAACTGATTATCAAGGATAATAATTTTGAAATTAAAAATTTTTAATTGTTCTATCACTGATATAGTGTTCTTGTGAGTAATTTATTTTCCTTGTATTCATATTTATATTTACCTTCAGTTGAAAATTTAAGTATTTTGTTGAGAATTCCTCTTTTTGATTGAATTCAAATTTTTTCAATTTAAAATAAGTATTTTCTTCGTTCTAAGAATCACATTATTCGTTGCAAATGTATCTTGTACTTGAAAGTTCACCGCTTTGGTTAACAATTAAATTATTCCAGTGAAACTTTTTTTTTGAAGATTAATTTTTTAATGAAAATTCAATTTTTTCATCACTGGTTGAAATTTAATCTTTTTCAACTTAAAATTCAACTATTTGTTCGGAAATTTGTTTTTCTTGGTGAAAATTTAATTTTGTTGGTTAAAAATTCATCTTTTTGGTCAAAAATGCAACTTTTTGGTTGGAAATTATTTTTTCTGTTAAAAAATTTATATTTTAGAGTTGAAAATTCAACCTTTTTATTAAAAATTGTTCTTTGGACTTAAAATTTTAATAATTTTGATAAAATATTTTTTCTTTCTTCACTAACAAATCTTTAATTGTTAAAAATTTGCCCTTTAGTTAGAAAATTTGTCATTTCAGTTGAAAATTCATATCTTTGGTTGAGAATTAGCTTATTTGATTGAAAATCCTGTTGTTTTTGTTGAAGATGGATTTTTTGCACTGAAAATTGAACTTTCCATTCTTGGTTAAAAATTGATATTTTTTTACACGAAAATTTAACACTTTGTTTTAAAATTCGTCTGTTTTGGTAGAAAATTATCCTTCTTGGTTGAAACATCATATTTTTGGTTTAAAAATTCAGTTCTTTTGGTAGAAATAGCAGCTGTTACTTTTTTTGAGAATTTCTCTGTCTAGGGTTTTTTTTTTTAATGCCTTTAATGAGGTTTCGTAGCCCGTTCTTCCGTCCATCGTACTTTTTTTCCAAAGGGGTGAGTAAGCGGAAGTGATGGGAGGGGAAGTAAGAAAATTGAATGGATGGGAAGTGCACAGACATAAAGAGAAGAAAGTAGGAGAAGTGAGGGAAAATGAGGGAAGAAGAATTAAGAGAAGTTTGGGTGAAAGCAAGTGAGGGGAAATGAGAAGAGGGGAAGTAGGGATAATGAGGAAAGAGGAAGTACGTGAATTATGTTCCTTTACATCAAATGAGAGAAAATGAAAAGGTGGTAGGGGAAGTGAGAGAGAATAGGAAGAGGAAAAGTGGAGGAAAAGAGGAGAAATGAAGTGACAGAAAGTAGAGGAAGTGAGGTAGAGGGAATTATGGAAACTGAGTGGAATTAAGGAGTGGGGAGTAAGGGTTAAGGAGAAATTACGAGAAAAGAAGTAGGGGTAGTGTTGAGAAGTGTGGAGAGGGAAAGTAGGAGAAGTTTGGGAAAATGAGGGGATGGGAAGTAAGTGAAGTGACAGGTGGGGGAGTAGGGGGAAATTAAGATGGGAGTAGGGGGTATATGGTGTGAGAGGAAATTGGAGGGGGAAGTAGGTGAAATAGTAAATAGGAGAGAAGTGGAAGTAGAAGTGTGCAAAAATGAGAAAAGGGGAACTAGGTGGAGTATAGGAAATAAGGGGTAGGGAAGTACGGAGTACGGAAGTACGGAAGCATAAAGAAAACCTAGTGGAAATGAGGAGAGGAAAAGTAGGGGAAGTGCGGAAAATGATAAGAAATTAGGGTGAGTATAGAAGAGGAAGGGGAAGAGAAGGGAGGAAAGGTATGGTAGGTGGAGGTTTGAATAACTACTTTTTTCATGTGAATTCAAACAAATTTATAGAGGAAATGCATGTGAATTCGGGGAAAAAAATTTTCAATACGTTTTTGGACCATCTTGATGGGCGCTGACGCGAGTTGAGTCGAGACACGTGGTCTCATTCATGGTTGCCGGGCCGTCAGCGTCAGTATACTACGCGGGCGAGCGCGTGGCTGAGGAAGACGTCTAGTCACTCTAGAGTCTAGTCGGTGGTATATAGGTGCTATATAGGTAAACGGAGAGAGTACTGTAACCTTGTGGGTGAGGGTTGAACTCGAAGGCGAGGGGTTGCAGCAACCAGAACGATATAGTTATAGTCAATAGTCGGTCCCAAGCCCCCAACCCAAGGGGTGGATGGTGGATCCCCTTTCTGTGCTATGGCTATTGGCTATGCCATATAAACTTGGCTGTAAAACTTACCAGGATATCCAGTTCAGAGTTCAGTCGATCTAGTCTTGTCTATCTAGCCCACCGTGCGGTATCATCACATCACCCACTGGGTCACGACCTTTCAACGCATTCTTTGTACTCATTTGACCTCAAAAATCACCCTTCAATGAAGGTCAATATCGTTATTGTAGGATCCTTCCTATTCAAATTGGACTTACTCAATCTGAAATTTCTCATCAGGTCTTAATTCTTTAATGCATTTCTGGATAACACTCCATCTAAGAGAGCACTGTGGTCTAGAAATGGATTTTTGTGGGGAAATTCGTTCACATGATGATGGAGATTACTTTTTATGAACTGAGCTGTTTCCAACAAAACTATCGATTTAGGAAATCTTGCGTATAAAATTATTGGAAAACTATTCTGGGCCAGGAGAGACCATCCTGATCGCAAATGTGGCGCTCTTAAAATGTTCTATTATGGCGCTGAGTAGAAGTGACACGATTTGGTATGGTCAAACACTCGTCTGGACAAGCTAATCTACCCCTATTCAGTATAGTGTGTTTTGGGACCATCTTTCAAGGTCAAACAAGGCGTGGGTAATTATTAGGTATCTAGGGACCATTTTTGAGAGTTAAGAAAAGCGAGATAGTCCTTGAGGGCCAAGGGGTATTTTTTTAGGGTTGGAAATTGTGAAGATGCTTCTTGGGTTCCTAGGGTCGATTTTTAATGTTCAGAATCAGCTGTTCTGTTTTTTGGGTGCCTAGGAACTATTTTTGATGGTTGTTAACCATCAAAAATTTTTGAGGTTTTTTGAGGTTTTCAGGTGCATATAGAGACAATTTTTGAGAATTGTAAAAGCCAGGGTGCTTCTGTGTACCTGCGCATATTTTTAAAGGTTGATTCTTGGATTCCTAGGGTCGATTTTTGAGGATTTGAAGAGACTCTGGGTTACTTGTGTATCTAGGGACAATCCTCAAGGGTTTTAAAAAGCAGGATGGTCCTTGAGAGCCGAAGGATGTTTTTTTTTAAGGTTGGAAACTGTGAAGGTGGTTCTTGGGTTCCTAGGTACAATTTTTGAGGTTTAGAAATGGCAGGGGTGCTTCTTGGGTGCCAAGAAACCATTTTTTGAGGTTGTTAAAGTCAGAGCTTCTTATTTTTGACCATTTTTGAGGATTGTAACGGGGAGGGTGGTTCTTGTGTACTTGGGGATATTTTATAGGGTTGGAAACTGCGAAGGTGGTTCTTGGGTTCCTAGGTACAATTTTTGAGGTTTAGAAATGGCGAGGGTGTTTCTTGAGTGCCAAGAAACCATTTTTGGAGGTTTTCGAAGTCGAAGAGGTTCTTAAGTGGCTATAGGGACAATTTTTGAGGATTGTAAAAGGCAAGGTGAAACTTATGTGCCTAGGTATATTTTCGAGAATTAGAAACTTCGAAGGTGGTTTTTAGTTTCCTAGGTACAATTTTTGAGGTTTAAAAATGGCAGTGGTGTTCCTTGGGTGCCGAGAAACCATTTTTTGAGGTTTTCGAAGTCGGTGAGGTTCTTAAGTGTCTGTAGGGACAATTTTTAAGGATTGTTGAAAGCAGAGTAGTTCTTGTTAACCTAGGGATATTTTTGAGGATTGGAAACTTCGAAGGTGGTTCTTGGGTTCCTAGGTACAATTTTTCAGGTTTGGAAATTTTAGGGGTGTTTCTTAGGTGCCAAGAAACCATTTTTTGAGGTTGTTAGAGTCGGAGAGGTTCTTATGTACCTATTGAGACCATTTTTGAGGATTGTTACAGGGAGGGTGGTTCTTGTGTACTTGGGGATATTTTTTAAGGTGGGAATCTGCTAAGGTGGTTCTTGGGCTCCTAGCGAAATTTTTTTAGGTTTAGAAGTGGCGGGGGTGTTTCTTGGGTGCCAAGAAACCATTTTTTGAGGTTTTTGAAGTCGGAGAGGTTCTTAAGTGTATATAGGTTCAATTTTTAAGGATTGTAAAAGGCAGGGTGGTTCTTGTGTACCTAGGGATATTTCTTAGGATTGGAAATTTGAAGGTGGTTCTTAGATGCCATGGGTGGTTTTTGGGTGCCTATGGACACTTTTTCAGGGTTTTCAACGGCGAGGGTGTTTCTTGTGTTTTAAGGAACAATTTCCAAGTTTTGTAAAATGAACATAATATAGAATTAAAAATTAAAGTTTTTTGAGTTGAAAAAATGTAATGAAACTATAAAGTCAGATTGAAGTGAAATTTCGAACAGAAAGCCTTGATACTCTCATGATTGATCCTGAAAATATTAGAAAATCTGTGAATGATAAACGTTTGAGCTTGTATAATTCCCAATAGGAATCCATAGAAATTAAACGATTTGTCAATATTTTCATTTTGAAACTTGATTTATTCTTAATAGATTGATATTTATTATTACAAGTTGGATTAATAATGCTATTGATTTAAACTGTCTACTTTATGAAGATTTATTCTAAATATTATTTGATTGTTAACATTTTCCATGTGCAATTATTTTACTATCTTGAAATTTTCAGTTGGAAATTTAGTCCTGAAAAAATTTTATTTTTAATCCGGAAAGTTTGAGAATGATTCAACGCTCTAATTTTTAATATTTATGTACCTCAAATTTCTTGAAATAAATAGAAAAATTACTCAATCCACATAATTGCTTATTTCATTTTCAAAGATTCATTTTTCAGAACTCATTTGCCGAAAAGCGAATTATGAATAGAGAATTGAGACTTTCATTGGCGGCATGCAGTCTATGGGCAGCGAAACCAATTTAATACGGCGAATATACCCAGGGGTTTCGGAAACTGAAGTTTGCTCGGAATTTTCAATAGCCCTGCCGGAATTCTTACACGGTCCAGTGGATGAAAGAGGCCCAGTGAAAATAATACAATTGGTTGGAACCCCGAATAATAATAACAAAAGGAGAGTAGGTACCTGTCCAGATCGCACTCTTCCTGTTTGTTCGTTCTCCCTTACTGTCTCTTTACCATCTCTTTTTATTATTCTCCTCTGAATTTTCCAGCTAGGGTGACTCTTGCTTATATTGTGAAAAAAAATTTTTGAATAATTTTCTTCTCACACCTCCCAGTTTTGTTTGAATGGGTGAGGAAATGATCTTTCTGAAATTTGAGCGAAATCAAAGACCATGAAGTTTCCCATTGATATTGTATGGGAAAAAAACAAATTTTTCTCATAGATGAAATATTCTTAATCTGAACGATGAATTTTTAACTGGAAAGATAAATATTTAGTCTAAGAAATAATTTTTTTTTAAAGTTTATTGTTGAACTTTTGACAAGGTAGTCGAATATTCACCAAAAATTGATGTTAAACATTTAAAATTGATTTTAACTTTGTTGAAAAAAGACGAATTTTGAAACAGTAAGACTTTTGACCAAGAAAGATGAATTTTCAACTAAAGAAGGTAAATTGTCAATCAAAATTAAATAGTCATATTTTCATCTAAAAAATAAACTTTCGACCCGAAAGATGAATCTTTCACACAAAAAATTAATTTTCAACAAGTTAATTCCATTTTAAGCAAGTAGTCGAAAATTCAACCAAAAAGGATCTTAATTTTAAACTTAAAACAGTTCAACTCAACCAAAATAGACAAATTTTGAACCAAGAACATTTTTTTCACCAGGAAAGACAAAATTTCAACTAAAAAAAATCAGTCGTCAAAGAAAAATGGAATATGTACATTTTCAGTTTGAAAAATTAATTTGCAATCAAAAAACTGAATTTTTCACACAAAAAAATAAAATTTTGACAAATCAATTCAATTTTAAACCATGTACTTGAAATTTCAACCAAAGACGATCTTAATATTAAATTAAATCTAGTTGACTAAAACAAAGAAGACGAACTTTAAACCAAGATTTTTTT
>CAKNXH010002229.1:104231-116312 GCA_932178445.1 Andricus quercusramuli | reverse complement strand
GATCTTATTTATTTATAAGTGTATTAAAAAATACGAAAATTGGTCGTTTTTTGTAGAAAATTCAACTATTTGGCTGAAAATTGATATTTTTCAATTAAAAATTGAACCATTTTTTTGGAAAATCGTTGTTCTTTTGAACGAAAATTAATTTTTTCAACTGAAAATTCAACTATTCCATTTTTTTAAAGACTGACTTAATTTATTTGAAAATTCATTTTAAAAGACGAAAATTGATCGTATTTAGTTGAAAATTAAACTATTTGGCTGAAAATCGATGTTTTCGGATAATATTTATTTTAATTTAAAATTTAACAATTTTGTTGAAAATGAATTTTTTGTTAAAAATTCATATGTGCAGGTTAAAAATGTAACTGTTTTGTTAAAAATTCGTCTTTTTGGGTTGAAAATTCTATTAATTTGGAAGAAAATTCACCTATTCGGTTGAAAATTAACTTTTTGGCTGAAAATTTATAATTGAGAAAATAAAATTCCACTGTTTGATAGAGAATTCGACTTTTGGTTCAAAAATTTAACAATTTTGTTGACATTTTCTTTTATTTTGGATGAAAAATCTTTTTTCAGTACATTTTTTTATATAGAAATTTGATTCTTTTTTTTTTTGAATGTGCAACTGCTTGATTTGAAATAAATCGGTTTTTGTTCAGGATATAATTATTTTTCCGAAGATCAGTTTTCTTTCTGAATTCATCTGCTTTTCATTCAAAATAAAATTTATAATCGTTGAAACATGAAATATTACACTTTTCGTTAAAATTTATTTTTTGTTGGTAAATTCGATACATTTTTCACATTAAATTGACATTTTTTGTTGTTAAAATATCAACAATTATATTTTTTGTTCAGAATATTTTTTTTTATTGTAATTGCAACTGTCTTCTAAAAAATTCACCTTGGCTTTAAAATTCAACCAGTTGGTTGTTGAGCATTACTTGTTTGAAAATTCATTTTGATGAAAATTTGTCCCGTGGCTTATAAGTTCATCTATTTTGTTGAAAATTTATTTATTTTGTTGGAAATTCAAGTTTTTGTAGATTTTTTTCCGAAAATTCAACTACTTGGTTGAAAGTTTATCTACATGCCTAAAAATTCATTCGTGTGGTTGACGATTCATCATTTGCATTGAAAATTAATTTTTTTCATTTGAAAATTCAACTTTTTGGTTGAAAATTAATTTATTTTGTTGAGAAAATCGTCTTTTCGATATAAAATCCTGGCGGGAAATTGTGTTTGAATTCATCCACTTGGTTGAAACTTGAACTAATTGCTTGGTTGAAAATTCATTATTCTGGTTAATAATACCTCATTTTAGTTGAAAAATTAATAATTTTTTTCGAAAATTTAACTACTCCGTTGAAAGTTGAACTCTTCAAAAATTCAATTCTTCAAGTTATGACTCCTCATTATAGTTGAAAAATTAATCTTTTTTGTGTCACACGTTGTGGATCGGGTTAATATGATCCTTTTTCAAACTTAAAGTTTTCGATCTTGCACTTGAACTTGAATTAAAACCTCAAAACATACACTGTAAGAAAAATTTGTGGTAAACTCCCCATACATGTATTGGAAGTAATTAACCCATACAAGGATGTAAATTTTCCCATACCTCAGTACCATACTTCCCATACTTGTATGGAAGATTTACCATAAAGTATGGAAAATCTTCCAACAACCACCGGAAAATTTCTATACTGGTATGGGATATTCAAAAGTATGGAAAAAATTCCATATTTTTGTATGGGAAATGTACGATTATTTCTTGCAGTGTAAATAAAAGCATATCGGAAGGTACAAGTTGGAAATGAACGAAAAATATTTAATTTTAATTTTTGCATGTAAGATCATTGAAGCAACTATGTAAGAAGGAGTCACGAAGCAAATGTTACAAGGTTCTCGTGCAATGCCAGGATTATATATGCGTCGCTTGTATCATTCGTTAGCAGGTGCTCTCGAATCGCGAGACGTAATCGTGAGACAGAGTCCGGATTTAGTCTCCGCAACGACAGAATTAACCAGAGACTCCTCATCATTCGTAAAGAATTCAAAATAAAAAAATCAGAAGAAGAGAAGACAGTTAGAAAATCATCGTGAAGAATTCAGAATCAAAAATTAGTTAAATTATGCGACATACGCCTACAAAAGGGTTTCGTAGCCTATTAAGTCGTTTAAATCTATCCTCCTATAACCTTTCGCCTATCCTTTTTTTATCTCCTGATTTAGCTATCATCTGGTCTTAAATCTAATGAGGAATCTCGCCTCGTCTCGAATTTGCCTCGACTTTCGCCTCGTCTCGAATCTGCCTCGATTCGCGCCTCGTCTCGAATTCGCCTTGATTCTCGCCTCGTCTCGAATATCATCTCGAATCTCGCCTCGTCTCGAAACTTAAATCTCGAGTCTCGTCTTGTCTCGAATCTCATCTTGTCTGGAGTCCCGTGGAAGGTAAGGATGCTTACTTGCGAATTTTACGAAAGCTCTACTTTTAAAGAGATTTATCAACTAAGGTTCCGAATTGAAAAGGAAATTATTATATTGATGACCATAATGGCCTTGAGGCCTTATCTAACAATATAGTATCCCTTAATCCTTGAAACTAATGTGAAAACCCGATTTTTATCTCTCAAACTCGAAAAATCATGTTTTTCGAAAAAAAAGAAGCGTGATTAAAAGATAATGGCGAAATGGATTTTTATAAGAACGAACCCAGCAAAAATTTTGTTTTTCATCTAAGAATAGTTTCAGGATATCGAAGATACGGAATAAAAAAAACATCATTGCGCTGCAGTTATTTCAATCAAAACGTTTTTTAATTTTGATTTTATCAACCAGTTGAATTCAACGAAAAAATACGAACTATTAACAAAATATTTCAAACCAATACTAAATCAAGAAAGTTAAATTTTCAACAAAATAATTGCAATTTTTTACTACAAAAGACGAATTTTCAACCAAAAATTAAAACTATAAATTTTCAGTTTGACAAACTAATTTTCAAATAAGAAAAACAAATATGATGAATTTTCAACAACAACAAAATTAATTTTTCACCCCTATAGACGAATTTTTGAACAAAATACAATAATTTTCTACCAAATAGTTGAATTTTTATCCAAAAAGTTTAATTTTTTACCAAAGTAGATAAATCTAAACCAAAAATATGAATTTTCTACTAAATTGTTGAATTTTCAACTCAAATGTTGAATCTTCAACCAAAAAAATGGATTTTTTTTACTAAATAGTTTAAATTTATACCGATTATTTTATTTTAACAAATTTTTGTCGGAACATTTGATAGTTAATATTATAACAACAAAATATTTTTATTTCTAATCAAGACCAGTTCAGTTCAATCAAAAAAGACGAATTCTTGTCAGAATAGTTGAATTGTCAAACAAAATAGATTAATTTTCAAGAAAGAAGTGATTTTCTATCTAAATAGACAAATTTTTAACAAAATACCTCAATATCGAATTCAGAAAGATGAATTTTCAGTGAAAAATCGAATACATTTTTAGTTAAAGAAATTATTTTCGAACCAAAAAAATCTCATTTTTAGCAATATAGTTGCATTTTTAACCAGAAAGATGAATTTTCTAATAAAATGATGAATCTTTAACCAAAAAATTGAATTTCTCACAATTCAATTCGAATTCAAACCAAGTATGTGATTTTAGAAAAAAAATTTTTAACAAAGAATTTAATAGTTAATATTTTAACGAAAAGAAATTTTACTTTTGAATAAAAAATAGTTGAAATCAACAAAAGAAACACGAATTTTCAATAAAATATTTCAATTCTCAACCAACACAGATTAATTTTCAAGGAAGAAGTAATTTTCTACCTGAAAAAATGAATTATTATCCAAATATATGAAATTTGCACCAGGAAAGAACAATTTATAATTAAAATTGGAATAATAATTATAACATTTCATTCTATTTTATGTGAAGTAAATTAATTCCCAATTTAAAAAATCTCATTTTTAGTAAAATAGTTAAATTTTTAAAGAAATAAATGAATTTCCAACTAAAATGATGAATCTTTAAAAACAATGAATCCTCAAAAAAATAGTTGGCCATGCCACCAAAGGGTTGGATTTTCGACAAAAAGTTTTTTTTTACGTGTTTTTTTTTTGTTCATCTTTTTGGTTGAGGATTCAACTACTTAGTTAAAAAAAAGTTCTCTTTTGTTGGAATCAAGTTGGTTGAAAATTCAATTACTGGATTGCAAATTTATTTATTTTGTTGATAATTGGTCTTTTGTTAGGAAATTAATCTTCCTAATTGAAAATTCATTTTTGTGGTTTAAAATTCAGTTTATTCATTTATTTTTGTGAAAATTCCAATATTGTGTTAGTAATCCCACTGGGATCTTTCTTATTAGGATTTCGATAGTCTTTTGTAGGGACAGCTATTTGACTTGTCCTTTCAAAAAAAAAAGAAAAAAGTTTCCCTACTAAAAATGCATAAGAACCAGAGAAAAAGCAAATTTTCCATTTAAAAAAAAAAGGAATAGTGGGGACAACTATTTGAGTCAGTAAATGATGGTACTGCTATTTGGTTAGGTGTACCGATTAGTCGTACCATGAGATGGATAAAAATTATTCGTTTCCGGATAATTGTTGTTGTCAATTGTTTGCAACGTTTTCATCTAATTTCAGATAAAAATGGTATTTCGGGGATTTACTGTCTAACTGTATGAGGAAGTTCAATTACCGAAAGATAATTGTTTACCATACCTATATAGAACTATGACAAACTAACGTTGTTAGTCTAGCTAATAGGTACTACTAATAGGTACACCCAACCAAGTGGCAGCACCATTATATACTGAATAAAACAGTTGTCCCCACTATTCCTTTTTGCCAGTGTCTGGGATCCAAATGGAAAATTGGCTTTTACTCTGCTTGTGATACATTTTTAGCTTACTTCAGTTTGTCAGAGTTCTATCTGGGTATGGTAAACAACTATCTGTCGGTAATCGAACTTCCTCATACAATTCAAAACTGAAATTATCCGAAGGCAGATAATTTTTATCATGAGGCGTATAAAAATTATCCGTTTCCGGATAATTGTAGTTGTCAATTGTTACATAATAGGTACTACTAATAGGTACACCTGACCAAATAGCAGTATCATTATATACTGAATAGAACAGTTGTCCCCACTATTCCTTTTTTTCAGTGTCTGGGATCCAAATCGGAAATTTGCTTCTACTCTCGTTGTGATACATTCTTTGAAGAAAAATAGATCGCGAAAATTCTTTTAGTTTTTGAAAGAATGTTCTCTCTTTAGAACTCAACTCCTCCGCATTTGGATTGTTGGATTGTTGGATTGTTGGCATTCATTGACGTCTTTCCTTGAACGATGAAGAGTGTTTCTCACGGTGCGCAAAAGGGACCAGCTATAGAGGTAAAGCATTGTCGTGCCTAGTCGATTAGCCAGGACTTTTCCGAAAATTCAGGATGCATTATGTTCATAGCACTGGACCTATCTCGGGATCTGCATCTCGCTGTGCACACCTGCATCGTGTCGTTAGCTCGTGACGCTATAACAATGAGTCGTGAGAGTACTTTTTTCAGATACAATGTATTCCCGACTTCGCGACTATTTTTGCAAAAAACAAACACTTTTATATTTTTATTCCTACACTTTTTTTTCTCCTGGTTTTCTTACATTCTTCATTCCTTACGCATGATACTTATTTTTATTATTATTGTACCATTAAGCCATTTCCCTTTCGGGGTAGGCGTGACTTGCTCGGTTGGAAAATAGTAGTGTGTAAATGGGTATATAGGTATAGAGTAGATAGTTATAGATTAAATAGGTATATAGGTGTAAAGTAGGTGATTTTATAGGTATAAGGTATATAGGTATATAGGTATATAGGTATAGAGGTATATAGGTGTTAAGTATAGATATTTTACATTTCGGGATATATCTCAGGGACGGTATAAAAGATGGCAATTTTAGTGGAATCGAGAGTGAAATAAGGGAAATGCTGAAGTAAAAATTATTTCTCTTCATCGATTTTTGCTTCTATTTTTGTCCATCTTCTCAAGCGCCTCTGAAGCACCCATTAGGGGCCGTACTCAAATTACATAACGGATTATAGGCCCTCTCTGAGACACCTCTCCTACCTGTAACAAACTGGAAGGAAATATTTCTACCCCCCCCCCCCCCCCCATTCTTTCTGTACGTAATTTTTAGTTTTCAACAATGTTTTACCCTGTGCGAGAACTTCATTTTCAAAATTCCCTTATTTTTCCTTGTCTAATTTTTCATTTTCCTTGTTCATTAATATTCAAATACCAGCATTTTAATCTTGAAATACTTGTAACATAGAAGCTTTTATAAACGAAATAAAACAGTATTTCAGACGCAAATTTAAAGTTTTCAAATTTATTAATTAATTTCCAACAAAAAAATTTCTTTTCTACTATAAAAGATGGCTTTTAAACAAAATACTAGAAATTTCAACAAAATAATTAAATTTTTAACATAATAGTTGAATTTTCGACCCAAAAATATAAATTTCCAACAAAAAGTGTCATAGTTTATCTTTTGATCAAAAAACCTGAAATTTATACAAAACAAAAAGGTTCTCAAAACCAAAAAGACGAATTTTCAACCAATAAAGATTTTTCACTGAAGAAAGAAAATTTGACTTAATTGTTGAATTTTTAAGCCAAAAGACAAATTTTCTCTACAAAAATTGATTTTACAAACAAAAAATATTACTTCAGAAAAAATTATTGTTCCACGAAACTGATCCATTTTTACTCAACAAAAATGAAATTTTAAACCGAAAAATGATTTTTTCTACCAAAAAAGGAGAATTTTCAACTGAAAAAGATCAATTCAAAAAAAAAATGGAAAAGTTACATTTTCAGTTGGAAAATTAATTTTGAACAAAAAAAAATACTTTTCCACGAAACAGTAAAATATTTAACCAAAGACATAAGCCTTCAATGAAAAAATGCATTTTAAACAACGTAGTTTTACTTTTACCCAAGTAGTTGAATTTTTAATTTGGAAAGATTAATTGTCAACAAAAAATTCGTATTTTCATTAAAAAAAAAGAAAGGAATTTCTACCAAAGCGGATGAATTTATGAATCAAAAAAATAAATTAAAAAAAATAGTTGAATTTTCCGTTAAAAAAAATTTTATTTGACTTTTCACGATCAAAATATAAGTTTTCAACCAAGAAATGAACTTTTAAAAAGAATAATGCACCTTCCATAAAAAATTTTGTTAACAAAATAGTTGAATTTTATACAAAAAATATTAATTTTCTACGAAAAAGAATAATTTCTAATAAAGTACGTGAATTTTCAACAAAATATTTTAATTTTTAAATGAATTTTTAACCTGATGGTTGCATTTTTAACCAAAAAGGTTAATTTCCTAAAAAAAAAAAGGAAACTTTTCAAGTAAAAATTTTAATTTTCAACAAGAAGCAGGATGGTTTAAGTTTCAGCTAGAAAAATAAGTTTTTAGGCAAATAAAATAAATTTGCAACCAAACAAATGAATTTTCTGACAAAAAGATTAAATATTTATAAAAAAAGTTGACAGAAAATTCACTTAAATGTTTAGTTAAACAAATTAATTTTTGATAAAAAATTAATTTTCGTTAAAAAAATGAATTTTTAACCAAGAAAATTAATATTCCACCAAGCAAGAATAATTTTTAACGAAATTCATGAATTTTGAAACGAATATTTTAGTTTTCAGTAGAAAATAAATTGCTAACGGAGAATTGAATTTTCAACAAAACAAATTGATTTTTTACCAAAAAGATTAAATTTCTTTGATGAAAAATTTCGACGAAAAATTATGTTACATTTTTAGTTAGACATATTAATTTTTAATAAAAACAATAACCGAAACTAAGAAATAAATTTTCAACCAAGGAGATCATTATTGTACCAAAAAAGAATATTTTTTAACAAAATTCGTGAATTTTTAACCAAATATTGTAATTTTTAATAGAATTTTCAACATGATAGTTGAATTTTTCACTAAAAAATTTAAACTTTCAACAAAAAACAGAATAGTTTAAGTTTTTGTTGGAAAAGTAAGTTCTTAGGCAAATAAAATGAATTTTCAACCAAACGAAGATATTTTCTACCAAAAAGATTAAATTCCTATAAACAAAAATTCTGACAAACAATGTTTTTAAATTTTCAGTTGAACGAATTAATTTTTAATAAAAAAATCTAATTTTCAAGCCAAAGAAATGAATTTTGGATAAAGTAGTTCCACTTTCAAGTAGTTGAATTTTGAAACAAAATAAATTTTTCAGTCGCTATTTCACAATTAGCAAGAATTTTTGAACGAAATGGTGAATAAGGAATAAATAAATTTTCATTGAAAAAAAAAAATAATTTAAAAGAAAAAAGTATTGAAATAGTTGAACTTTGGAGAGAAATTTTTTTTTTTAAACTAAAATGATGAATCATCAACCAAACAAATGTATTTTGGATAAAGTAGTTCCACTTTCAAGTAGTTGAATTTTGAAACAAAATAAATTTTTCAGTCGCTATTTCACAATTAGCTTTTTTTCTGAGTTGCTGATTCTTACTGTTGAACTTTGGAAATAAAATTTTAACATAAAAATAAAATAATTTAATATATTTGTAAGACAAATATGTAAATCATATACGATTTTCTATAAAATCTATAACAAAATGTTGCAACAGAATATTTATTTTTAAAGAAGGGTTCCGTTCAAAATTTTATTTAGAAAAAAAATCTTCACCTTTTGCTCCACTGGGATTCGAACGCCAGGTCAACTGATTGCCGGTCAGGTGCTCTACCATTAAGCTACTGTAAAGATCGAAAGAATCCTTTTTCTGAATACCTTTTCTTTTGCAAGGTATTATGTTTTTTTTTTTGGTTATATTATTATGTTTATTATGTTTTTATGGTGCTAGTCATAGTAAAAATGAGGGAAATGCCAAGATGAAAAATAATTGTTCTTTATGGCTTTCTGTTTTCATTTTTGTCCATCATCCGGGGTGCCCCTTCGGGGTCGCGTCATATAGCTAAGAATAAAAATCTCTTTTCATCAAGCACCCATGCTTAGATTCAAGGAAGACCGGTCGTCGCATTGTCCCAGGGGTCCTTCCTACTTGCCTGACTAGACCAAAAGGGACTCATGGAGGTCTCGGAAGGGAGATCTCAGATCATTATGGTTGGTCAGATATCCTAAAACAAATTCCCAGCTATGAAAAATCTTTATGATCATCAGGACAATGGGGGTTGACACCTTTCTCGATTTAACATTTTAACCGTATGGTCCCCCCCCCCTCCTTCTAACCCTCTTTTACACACTGCATCCATCCCTTTGTCTCTTTTATCCTGGTCACTTGAAATTCTTGACATCTTAGAAAATTCCTTGATAGCACTTATATATGATAAAATCACTTCAAGTCTTTACATCCTAATATTGAATCAGTCGAAATTTGACTGATTGAATTAATCAACGAGAAAACCAGAACAGAAGAAGAGAACAAAATACAAAACTACTTTGAAGGAATTATGAAACTATTATATAAACAGTTGAAGGAAAGTAAAAGTACAGAGTTTGTTAGCATGAGAAACAGCAAAGGTGAAATGCTATGAGGCTCCTCACTCGGGGTGATCGCTAGAGAGATTGATCAGCAACCTGGGTCGAAGCAGATCAACCTAAAACATCTATACCTAGGTCATTTCTACTGACAAATTTTAATAGACAAATTAGACAATATTATTGACTGAATCAGTCATTCGAAGTGGCTGATTTTCAGTCGATGGATATGACTGATTTGTTTTCTATAATAAAATAAATTATTTTGAAATAAAAATTCTTCATAAAATTCCTACATTTAGATTGATGTTTTAAGTTAACCATAAATTACTGGTTAAGACATTGAAAGTTACTGATTGGATCAATGAAATGACTGATTTAATTACTGGAAGTTGCTAATTCCTTCATTCAGAATGACTTTGTTTAGATCATTCAAAATTACTGATTCAGTCAGTGGACGTTACTGATTGGGTCATTTCATCTTTCTTGGTAGAAAATAAGTTTTTTGGGTAAAAATTCATCTTTTTGGTTAAGTTCAACAGTTTCAAAATTGAAATAATTTCTAGTTGAAATAATAACAATAACATTTTTGGTTGAGAATTCATTTTGTTTCGTTGAATATTTTTCTACTTGGTTAAACTACTTTGTTACAAACGGATTTTTTCGTTGAAGATTCATTATCCATATCTTTTGTAGAAAATTCTTCTTTTTTGGTAAAAAATTAATTTTCTTGTTTGAAAATTCATCTTTTTGCTCGCAAATTTGTCTTCTTGAGTGAAAATTCATTTTTGTTCGGTTTTGGAATTATTGTCTTGATAGAAAATTCATTCTCTGTTAAACAATTTTACTATTTATAAAAAAGTAGGTTCGTTTTTCAATAAAATTTTTTTTCAACTGCAGATGTAACTGTTCAATTTTCAATTAAAAAATTATCTTTTTTTGTTAAAAATTCAGCTATTTGGTGAAAAATTCATGAATTCTGTTAAATATTTGTCCTTTTTGAAGAAAATGAATCTTCTGGGTTGAGAAGTTATCTCTTTTGTTAAAAAAATATTTCGTAGGCAAAAAATTCAAGTAAAAAAGGTGATTTTCAACCAAAAATGAAAAGGATAACTTTCCAATTGAAAAAAATTAATTTTCACCCAAAAAACACATTTTCAACAGAATAGTTAAATTTTCAACCGAAGAAGTGGATTTTTGATTAAAATGACGAATTTTTAACTGAAAAAAGGAATTTTCAACAAATTAATTTAGCTTTGAATCAAGAGGAATAATTTTATACTGAAAAGACGAATTTTTAAGAATATATATGAATTTTTAACAAAAAAGCTAAATTTTTAACCAAAAATGGAATAATTTACTTTCTATTAAAAAAATCAATTTCCACCCAAAAAAAAGCATTTCAACAAAATAGTTAAATCTTCAACCAAAGAAAAAACAATTTATAATTCAAATTATGAATATTAAACTAAGAAAAGGAATTTTTAACAAATAAGTTTGATTGTAAATCAAGAAGAATAATAATTTATATAATAATAATATATAATATAATGAAGAATAATATTTTTAATGAAAATCTGATATTTTTTAAGTAAAAATTCAATTATTTGCTTGAAAATTCAGCTTTTTCGCTAAAAATTATCTATTTTGTTCAAGGATTCCAAATATTTCGTTGAAAATTCCTTGTTTTTTTGGTGGAAAATAAATTTAAGTAAGAACGAAACACTCACTACTAAATTTTGAATTACGCGGAATTATTTGACATGAAAAACACAAATTTTTAAATATGTACATAAATTTTTAACTAAAAAAGCTTAATTTGAGAAAAAAATGAAATAGTGAAATTTTCAGTTACAAAAATTAGGTTTCACTCAGAAAAATGCATTTTCAGCAAAATAGTTCAACTTTTAACCAAAGTAATTAATTTTCAACTAAAATTATGAATCTGAAACTAAGGCAAGGAATTTTCAACAAATTACTTTAATTTTTGAACAACAGGAATAATTTTCTACCAAAAAATGCGCTATTTATTAAAAATCACCTGTTTTTGTCAAGAAGTTAACTATTTTGCTAAAAATTCCTTCTGTTTTTGAGAATTAATTTTTTAAACTAATAATTAAACTATTCCATTTTTGGTTGAAAAGTGCTATTTTTAATTAAAAAACCGATCTTTTTTGGTAAAAATTGAGAATTTTGAAATTAAATGGAAATTTTTACTGAAAAGTTCGAAATTGAGCTTTTTTGTTGAAAATTATCTGATTTGGACGAGGGTTTCAATATTTTTTTGAAAATTTCTTTCTTTGGTGAAAAATTAATTTTTCAACTTAAAGCGAAACTATTTCTACTAAATTTTGAATCGAGAGATAATTTTGTAGAATGATGAATCTTCAATTAAAAAAAGAAATTTTTGACAAATTGCTTCAATTTTTGATCAAGAGGAATAATTTCCTACCAAAAAGGACGCTATTTTATTGAAAATTACCTGTTTTGGT
>CAKNXH010002229.1:71520-103831 GCA_932178445.1 Andricus quercusramuli | reverse complement strand
CTTTTTTGTTGAAAATTATCTGATTTGGACGAGGGTTTCAATATTTTGTTGAAAAATTCTTTCTTTGGTGAACAATTAATTTTTTCAACTAATAACAAAACTATTTCCACTAAATTTTGAATTAATGGAATAATTTTTTCACCAAAAGGACGAATTTTTAAAAATATACATGAATTTTCAACTGGAAAATGTGCATTTTCAGCCAAAAATGAAAGAATTAACTTTCCAGTTGAAAAAAATTTACCCAAAAAAACACATTTTTCGAAAAATAGTTCAATTTTCAACCAAATAAATTGAATTTGAACTAAAATGATGAATCTTCAAATAAGAAAAGGAATTATCAACAAATTTCTCAAATTTTTGATCAAGAGGAATAATTTTCCACCAAAAAATACGCTATTTAATTAAAAATTGCCTGTTTTGGTGAAGAATACATTTTTCAAACTAATAATTAAACTATAGCATTCTTGGTTGAAAAGTGTTATTATAATTTAAAAACCGATCTTTTTGCGGTAAAAATCCAAGTTGCTTGTTGAAACTTCAGTTTTTTCGTTAAAAATTATCTGCTTTGGACGGGGGTTTCAATATTCTGTTGAAAATTTCTTGCTTTGGTGTAAAATTAATTTTTTCAACTAATAACAAAATTATTTCCACTAAATTTTGAATTAAAGGAATAATTTTTTCACCAAATGGACGAATTTTTAAAAATATACATGAATTTTCAACTGGAAAATGTGAATTTTCAGCCAAAAATGAAAGAATTAACTTTCCAGTTGAAAAAAATTCACCCAAAAAAACACATTTTTTGAAATATAGTTCAATTTTCAACCAAATAAATTGAATTCGAACTAAAATGATGAATCTTCGAATGAGAAAAGGAATTATCAAAAAAAATTGCTTCAATTTTTGATCGAGAGGAATAATTTTCCACCAAAAAATACGCTCTTTAATTAAAAATTACCTGTTTTGGTGAAGAATAAATTTTTCAAACTAATAATTAAACTATAGCATTCTTGGTTGAAAATTGATATTATAATTCAAAACCCGATCTTTTTGCGGTAAAAATCCAAGTATCTGGTTGAAACTTCAGTTTTTTCGTTAAAAATTATCTGATTTGGACGAGGGCTTCAACAGTTTGTTAAAAATTTCTTTTTTTGGTGGAAAATTAATTTTTTCTTCTAAATAAACTATCACTACTAAATTTATAATTAGGAGGAATAATTTTTTACTGAAAACACGAATTTGTAAGATTAAACATAAATTTTCAACTGAAAAAATTAAATTTTAAACAAAAAATGAAATAGTTAAATTTGCGGTTGAAAAAATTAGATTTCAACCAAAAAACTAAGAAAAGGAATTTTCAACGAATTAGTTTAATTTTTGATCAAGAGGACTAATTTTTTAACAAAAAATATTCTCTTTATTAAAAATCACCTGTTTTGGTCAAGGTGTTAACTATTTTGTTAAAAATTCCTTTTTTTGTTCGGGAATTATTTTATTGAAACTAATAATTAAACTATTCCATTTTTGGTTAAAAAGTGCTATTTTTAATTAAAAACTGATCTTTTTCGGGTAAAAATTTAATCATTTGGTTGATAATTTATCCATTATGTTGGAACTTCATCTTTTTGGTTGAAAACTCAACAAATTGAATAAAAATACATCTCTTTTAGTTTGAAAATCCAACCAATTTGTTGAAACTTAAATTACTTTGTTAATAATTAATTTGTTAAAAATCAGCCTTGAAAGAGTCTTTGTAGAATTTAATCAGCTTTAATTTTTTCTAAAGAATGTCCAAATCGGATAAAAATTGTGACCAGTAGACTGATCATTCAAAAAAAAAAATCGTCCCACTGTGCGGTTGGTCCCACTGTGCGGTTTTGTCCAAGTGTCTCACAAGGGAGAGTAGAGATTATTATGGTTGGTCAGATATCCCGCTTCGCATTTCGCTAAAACAAATTCCCAGCTACGAAAAATCTTTATGACCATCAGGACAATAGGGGTTGACACCTCTCTCGATTTAACTGTCGGTTCCTGTTTCCCCCCCCCCCCCTGCTTCGCCCCTCTCCCCCTCTACCCCGCCCTCTTCATCCACTCTGCATCCATCCTTTTGTCTCTTTTCTCCTTGCCTTCTTTTATCTTCGTTTCTATATTACTTTGGTCTTTTAACCACCTTCCCCTCTCCTCTCCTCATCCACTCAGAGCACCCTTCTCTCCACCCCTCCTCCCCAGAGACTTATTCTTTCGGTGAATGAATGCCAAAGATGGATCGCTTCCCGCTTTATTCGTCCGGTCTTTGTTGCCAAAAATCGTAAGATTTCTACGAATTCACGCGTTTTACGAGCTCCCAGTTAACAATAACTCGAGAACCTCGTAACTCGCGGGACAAGCTTGTGTATGTATTATAATGACTACCCTTGTATCTTTGATGTCACTCTTATGCTACGTAGGGATCGATCGTTTCCTTTTTTTTTCCTTTTTTTATTCTTTTTTTTCTTCCTGACCAGGTTGGTCGTCATGCCGAGGTGATATTGGACAAAGATGACTTAGAAGCTGCCTTTGTTGATCAATTTCTTGTGATGTCTTTTGGAAAATCAAAAAGAGATTTCAGAGCTGGTTTCTTTTATCTTGAAACTTTACTGCGGATGGTATTTAACTCCTGTTCGGGTGTGTTTCATAAGCTTCACCAGGTGTTTACTTTTATCGGAATGTGAATCTTTTTGGTTGAAGATTCATCTTTTTGATTCCAAGTCAAGATTGAATCAAGATTTAAAGAAAATAAATTGCGTTAAGTTTTTTTTTCTGAAATTTTGAACCAAGTATGCCCCTTTGTTAGGGATGATACATTTTGACCCCCCTTCCCCTATCGTATGTAATTTTTGGTGATTACATTTTTTTGCGAATTTGATTAGGGTTAATTAAAAAATCACGTAAGACGATTTAAGGAGAAGGGTAGTTTGGTAAAATCTTACGTTTTCTTATAAATAAACAAAGTAGTTGAATTTTCAGCTGAAACAGCTGAATTTTCAAAAAAAAATGTAATAGTTTATATACAATAAAGAAACATTTTTTATACGAAATGTTGAATTTTCAAGCAAAAACTTTCTACAAAACATTTGAATTTTAAACCTATTAATTATATTTGCAACCAAAAATATCAATTTGCAACCGAGAAGATTAATTTTGTACTAAGAAAGACTAATTTTCAACAACACACAATAATTTCTAACCAAATTTGTTGCATTTCCAACTCAACTAAATAAATAAATTTCTAATCATAAAGTAAAATTTGTAACCAAGAAGCCTAATTTTCTACCAGAAATATGGGTTTTCAACAAATTACATGAATTTTCTACCGAATAGTTTAATTTCTAACCATATAGTTGAATTTTTAACCAAAAAATTGATATTCTATGAAAATTGACAAATTTTTACAAAAATAAATCAATGTTTAATCACATTTTTTAATTTTCTACCAAATTGTTGAATTTTGAAGACATAAAGACGAACTGTCCACAAACATTTACATTTTAAATCAAATATTTGAATTTTCAACCCGAAATAACCATTTTCTGGGATTAATTATTTTCTACTAAGAAAGACGAATTTTCAATAAAATACACAAATTTCTAACCAAATTTGGTGAATTTTCAACCAAGGAAGACAAGTTTTCAACAAAATACATAAATTTCTAATGAAATAGTTGAATTTTTAACCTAGAAATTTAATTTTTACCAAAAAATACGAATTTTCAACAAATTATAGGAATTTCCAACCAAATAGTTGAATTTTTAAACCAAAAATTGATATTCTATGAAGACTGCCATTTGTACAAAAATGAAACCAATGTTTAACCAAATTTTTTAATTTTCTACCAAATTGTTGGATTTTCAATACAGAAAGACGAACTTTTTACAACAAATTTAAATTTGAATATTACTTTTTTACCAAGGAAGAAAAATTTCAACCAAATACAAAAATTTTGAATCAAATAGTTGAATATTTTAACCAAAAAAAATAATTTTCACCGAAACATACGAATTTTCAACCAAAAAATTGATATTCTACGAAAACTGATGAAGTTTTACAGAAATGAAAGCAATTTTTAATCACATGTCTTAATTTTCTACCTAATTGTGGAATTTTTAAGGCAGAAAGACAAACTTTCTACAAAAAATTTATATTTGAAATCAGATACTTGAATTTTGAACCGAAAGATAAATTTTTACCAAGAAGATTATGTTCTTACAAAAAAAGAGAAAATTTCAACAATATACATAAATTTTGAATCAAATGGTTGAATTTTTTGAACAAAAAAATTAATTTTCACCAAAACATACGAATTTTCAACAAACTACATGAATTTTTAAAAAAATAGTTGAATTTTCAACGAAGAACATTAATTTTCTACTGAAAAGACGAATTTTGCACAAAATACAAATATTTACAACCAAAATTTTTTGAATTTTGAGTCAATGAGATTATCTTATTACCAAAAAAGACAAATTTTCTACAAAATATATAAAGTTTTAATCAAATAATTGAATTTTTAACCAAGAAGATTTATTTTTTGGAAAAAGTATCAATTTTCAACCGAAAAATTCGATATTTGACGAAAACTGATGAATTTTCACAAAAATGAATCCATTTTTAAACACATGCTTAAGTTAATGTTGAATTTTTAAGACAAAAAGACGTATTTTCGATACAAAACAGTTCAACCAAAAATATGAAGTTTCGACAAGAAAGTTAATTTTTAAAAAACCAGTTTAATTTTCAGTCGAAAACAAAATTTTCAATTCCAAAGTGAAATTTGTAACAAATTAGTTCAATTTTCAACCAAAGAGATGAATCTTAAACCAGAACAACAAAATTGATTTCTGAAAAAGTAGTTGAATTTTCAAACTAAAATAATCAATTTTGAACAAAAAATATAATAGTTGAAATTAAAAAAAAAAATTAATTTTGGAAACAATTGCTTTCAACCAAAGAAGACGAATTTGTAATAAAATATTGGAATTTTCAACTGAAAAAGAATAGTTTACAAACAGTTGCATTTTCAACAAAATAGTTAAATTTTCTAACTAAGAAATTAAATTTTATCTATCTTATCTTTTTGGTTAAAAAATCAACTTTTTGGTTGAAAATTCATAATTTTGAATTAAAAATTCAATTATATTGTTGAAAATTCTTTTATTTTGTTGATAATTTTTTTTTGCAGAAACTTAATTTGCTTTTTCAAAAATTTAAATATTTGGTCAACATTTTTACTCCTCCCTTGAGAATTTAACTATTTTGCTAAAAAAATTCGTTTTTTTCTGGTTGAGAATTAATTTTCTCAACTGAAAATGTAAATATTCAATTTTCGATTGAAAATTTATATTTTTAATTGAAAATTGATATTTTTAATTGAAAATTTGTTGAAAGTTTGATTATTTTGTTGAAAAGTGAACAATTCTATTTGATTAAAGTAATCTTTGTTGAAAATTCATCTTTTTGACTTGAAAATTCAACTTTCTGGTTGAAAATTCAAATATTTTTATGAAAATTGAACGATTTGCTACAAAATTAACTTTTTCCGTAGAGTATTCGTTTTTTGGTTTCAAAATTCTACTATTTTGATTCAAAATAATTTCTTTTATCAAAAATCAGTCTATTTGGTTGAAAATTCGTTGTTTTTTTTGTGGAGAATGAATTCTTCCAGTAAAAACGTGTAATGTTTTAATTTTTTGTTGAAAAATGATATTTTTATTTGAAAATTGATCTTTTCTAATTTCAAATTTGAATGTGTTTTTGGTGAAATATCAATTTTCACATGTTTTGTTAAGACTTCATCTTTTTCCATTCAAGAATAAACAATTTTAAATAAATTAAACTATTATTAGGTTCAAAATTGAACTATTTTTATAAAAATTAAACTATTCTTATTCGAATTGAACTATTTGATAGAAATTTAACTTATTTGTTGGAAAATAATATTTTGCGTTTAAAAATTCAATTGTTTTTGTAGAGAATTCCTGCTTTTGAATTGAAAATTCATTTGTTGTTGTTGTTAGTTCAACTGTTTTCTTAATAATTAATGTTTTTTTGGGTGAGAATTCGTCTTCTTGGCTTCAAGAGAATTTCGATAAAAATTGATTTATTTTATTAAAAAATAGTATTTTTTGTTAGAACATCAAAAATATTTTTTTTCAGAAATTTAAATATTTGTTTGAAAATTTAACTTGATTCATGAAATTTTTTTTTTTGTTATTAGAAATGAATTTTTTTATCTGAAGATCCTACAGAAGATAAATATACCGGTTTGATAAAAAAATTATGCATTTCATCCAAAATTCGTTTTTTTTTTTTAAATTCATCTTTCTGTTTGTTGAAAATCAACGGTCCTCTAAAAAATTTGTATTTTTGGTTTGAAAATTTCATTATTTAGTTAATTTAGTACAAGCTTTAATTATTTTTTAAAATTTTCACAATTTTATTAAAATCATCTTTTTTCGTCATAATTTTTATTTTTATTTGCTTATTCGTGACACTGTTCGATTGAAAATTAATTTTGCTTTTTAAGGAGAATTCGTCTTTTTAGCTTCAAAATTCAACAATTTTGTTGATACTTAGTATTTTTTGGTGAAACAAGTGAACGTAAAAGTGTTATTTGGTTTATTTCAATTAATTCTTTTTTCTTGTTAAAAATTAATTTATTTTATCTGAGAATTGTGCTAATCTATTTTTGATTAAAAATTTATCCTTTATATGTTAAAAATTTAACTATTTGGTAGACAATTAACATTCTTGTTGGAAAATGTTATTTTTTGTTTGACAATTTAACTGTTGATTTGACATTAATCTTATTGGTAGGAAATTCATATTTTTGTTCGAAAATTGTAATATTTGTATAAAAATTCATCTTTTGTAGTTTAAAATTCAACCTTTCTTCATTAAAAATTCATTTATTTTATTAAGGATGAAATATTTAGTTGAAAATAATTTTTTTTCGTTAAGTTTAACTGGTCATCTTTCTTTGTTGAAAAATCATCTTTCATGTTTGAAAATGAACTTTTCAAGTTGAAAATTCAACGGTCTAATTGAAAATTTGTCTTGTTGACTTGAAAATTCAATTATTGATTAAAAAATTCAATTATTTTGTTGAAAATTCAACGATTTTGTTAAAATCATCTTTTTTTTTTTGAAAATTCAACTGTTTTGTTAAAAATTCGTGCTTTTGGAATAAAAATTCATCTTTTTTGGTAATCTTTAGACGTCTTATGTGAACGCTCCCTAAAGTGAACTGTGAAATCATACATAATCGACCCCCTACATTTGGTCTTGAATCACTTTTCCCAATTTTTAATTTTCTATTCTTGTCTCTTCCAGATGTTAATTTTTTGTATAGACTTGAGCTCTCTGTGTCATAATCTTGTGCCAGGTGTGAATTTCGAGTATCGACTTTAGGCTGGAATTTTCTTTGCTTTCTTACATTAAATAAAGATTCGATCTGTGAGAGAGACACGTCCATGCTTTTGTTTGCCTCGATCCGGAGAGCAGAGAAAGGAAAGTATTTGTTCAAAAGATTGTTATCGCCTTGTGTAACTAAACTTCTTGGTACGAGGGTGAATTACCGGCTCCTAATCGCCTTCCTTGATTCTTTTTTTTTTTTTTTTTTTTTTTTTTTTTGCTTTCGATGTACCAGTTTCTTCGTTCGTTCGATGCTTTTATCTCCATTTTACTTTTACTCAGCTTCAAACAATCCTCAACAGGTATACTACCGATTTTCCTCTCCTCTTCAAAAGTGCTACATATTCTACCCCGAGATACTGATCCAATTTCAAAAATATATATTACTGCGGTTACAAAAAAAATACTTTTTTCTCCAATGGCACCCTCACAAAGTGTTCCTCTTCGAGTCAAAAACCGCATTTTTGGTAGAGTTGGAAAACAATATTTAGAGGACCCCCAAATACTTTTGAACAGAAACTTTCCACAGAAATTTTGTATTTATCTAGCGAATTGCGCATTAGAACGATCCAATTCTGAATATAAATATTTTCTCTGAGTAGTATACATTACCGACTGATGGTAGGATCGGAACATACTTTACCGACTGAAGATAAGCTAGATCCCTACTTTTCCAACTGTAGGTAATGTAGATCCACACTTTATCGACTGATGTCAATGCTGGCGATGTAGGTTCCTCTCCTATCAACATCACGAACTATTATCGTCTGTCGGTAAAGAACCAGTCACTGGTTTACTGTCGTTAAGCTTAAGACAGAAACCAGACCCTGAACTGTCAAAGGTATACTTTTTACCTGACATGAATTTGCATTAGTTTTTGTTTGTTATGAAAAATTATTGATTTTCAAAGAATTCCTAAGCTACAGAAAATTTTACTTCGAAAATTGTATTCTTATTAATAATTTATTAATCAGTCAAAAATTTTAATCATTTTTGAAAATTTAACCGATTTGTTGAAAAATTTTCTGAAAATTAAACTATTTTGTTAAAAATAACCCTCTCTGATGAGAATTCATATTTACGGGTTGAGAATTCAACTGTTCTGTAGGAGATTTTCCTTTTTGTTCTGAAAATTTAACAATTTAATTGAATTTTTTTCTCTTTCGACTGAAAAATCTTTCTTGGATGCAAATTTACCTCTTTTGTTGAAAATCAAACTATTTTTGGTTGAAAGTTAATTTTTCTTGGATGAAAATTTTCCTTTTTGCCTTCAGAACTCAACAATTTTGTTAAAAATTAATCTGTTTTGGATGAGCATTCAACTATTTTGTTGAAAATTCTTATTTTTTGGTCAAATTCAAAATGTTTTTGATTACAAATTGAAACCTTTTTTGGTTAAAATATCAACAATTATATTTTTTGTTGATTTAAAAATTTAACTATCTTGTTGAAAATTGTTATCTTTTCATTGAACATTTTTACAAAATGAAAATTGACCTATTTCATTTCTGGTTGAAAATTTACCTTTTCTAGTTGAAAATTGAACTATTTGTTTCCAGTTTAAAAACCTCTGCTAAAATTTATTTTTTTCGGTTAAAAATTTAACGTTTTCGTTCAAATTTTTTTTTTCTTTTGAAAATTCATTTTTTCAACTGATAATTCAGGCATCCCATTTGTGATTAAATTTTTTTGATATTATAATTTCACTGTTAATTTTCATTAAAAATTCATCGCCTCAGTTCATCGTTGAAATATTTTGTTGGAAATTAATTTTTGGATTCAGAAATTAATTTTCTTAATTGAAAATTAAACTCTATTTTTGGAAATTCTTTTTTTTTTGGCTGAAAACTAATTTGTTTACATGAAAAATTAACTACTTCATTTTTTACTGTAAATTTATCTTTTCTACTTGAAAAATCAACAATTTGGTTAAAAATTTGATTGATTTTTTTTGTTCGAAGGATAATTTTTTTTTATTATTTTTTTTTACTGAAAACTTAACTATTTTATTTTTGGTTGAAAATTTATTTTTTCTATTTAAAAATTCAACTATTTGGTTAAAGGTTCATCGTCTTTGCCAAAAGTTCATTAGTTTAGTCAGGAATTCAACTATTTTGTTTAAATTCTTTTTTCTTTTGTTAAAGATGAAGTTTTTCAACTAGAAATTTAACTACGCTATTTTTGAAAATTCAAGTATTTGTTTGAAAATTTATCTCATTCAGTTAAAAATTCAACTACTTTTTTGGAAATTCATGTATTTTGTTAAAAAGTCCTCAATATATCCTTTAAGCTGACTCTAATTTTCCATAAATTTTTTTTAATTCTCTGAAATAAAAAAAAATTTGTTCATTAATTTCTAGATACTTTTTTGACGAATCAAAAATTTTCACAAATCCTTTCTTATTTTCTCGGGAAGCTTAAAAAATTATATTTCTATAACGTTAAAGCAAATAAATAAATAAACTTCAAAAATAAATAATTATTCAAAATTTGTATTTTCTATCAAAAATTAAATTTTCTTTGAATCATAATTTGCCTAAATTTTATTTTTATGTCAGAAAAATCTTTCTTTTTTAAATTCATTTTTTAACTGAAAAGTCAGGTAATTTTCGATTGAATTTTGTTGTTGTTTCAATTCCACTGTTCATTTTTATCAAAAATTCATCGCTTTTGCTTATCGTTGAAATATTTTGTTGAAATTCAATTTTTTCGTTCAAAAATTAATTTCCTTGATTAAAAATTAAACTATTGTTGGACATTTTTTTTCTGTTGAAAACTTATTTTTTTACCTGCAAAATTAATTACTCCGTTTTTTATTGCAAATTCGCCTTTTCCACTTTTTTTTTGTTGGAAAATAAATTTTTCTTTCTTGAATTTTTATTTACTGAAAACTTAACTATTTTACTTTTGGTTGGAAATTTATTTTTTCTAGTTGAAAATTCGAGAAAAAAAAATATTTATAACGCATGAACAAATAAACTTCAAAAATAAATAATTATTCAAAATTTTCATTTTTTATCAAAAATTAAATTTTCTTCAAATCGTAATTTGCCTAAATTTTATTTTTATGTCTGAAAAATCTTTTTTTTCTTCGTCGAAAATTCAACAATTATGTTAAAACTCCGTCTTCTTGATTAAAACATCAACTCTTTTGGTAGAAATTTAATGTTTTTTATTAAAATTCTGTATCCAAATTTTCATTTAAATTCATTTAAAATTAAAATATTTTTTAGTTTTAGTATCACCTATTATATTTTTTATTGAGAATTCGTATTTTTTCTGTCGAAAATTCAATTTCTAGGGTAAAAGTTGAATTAATTTGAAAAAGATTTATTTGTTGGGTTAAAAATTCAATATTTCAGACCAAAATTTATCTCTTTGGTTGAAAATCTAACTATTTTCATGAAAATTCGTCTTTTTTTGATAGAAAATTAATGCTCTTGGTTGATAATTGAATTCTTGTTAAAAATATCCATCATTTTCAGTTGAAAATTCTTCTATTTTTTTAAATTTCTTTTCAACTTGGTTGAAAATTAATTTTCTAGATGCAAATTCAAATATTTGTTCAATAATTGATCTTTTTTAGATGGAAAATCAACTTTTTGTTGAAAATTTATATATTTCATGAAAATTCATAATTCTTAAAAATATTCCTTGTTTTAGAAATATTGTATTGGTTGTGACTAACCTACGAGTTTCAATAAAAAGTATAACGACTAACACTGAACAGATATGAATGAAATTGTTGTTTTTATTACAAATTAAATTTTTTAGTGAAATATCAATTTTGACATGTTTTGTTATGAACACATCTTTTTTTGGTTAAAAAATCAGTAATTTGGTAGAAAATTGAATCACTTGGTTAAAGATTAGACCATTTTTGTGAAAATTGAACTGTTTGGTAGAAAACTAACTTTTTTTGTTAAAAAATCATATTGTCTGTTGAAAAATTTAACTGTTTTGTAGAGAATTCGCCCTTTGGATTAAAAACTCACTTGGTTGAAAATTGATTCATTTTATAGAAAATTAGTCTTTTTGGTTCAAAATGTTACATGATTTATGAAAATTTTTTTTATTTTGGTTAAAAATAAACTTATCCATCTCAAAATTTAACAAAACCATTTTTGATTGAAAATTTATCCTTAAGATGTTAAAAAATCAACTATTCGATGTTAATTTTTTTGTCTACTGGTCTAGAATCAATATTTATTAGAACATTGATTTTCTAAATTGTGAAAATGAAATTTAAAACAAAACATCAGACAGGCAATCTGGAAGACCTGGGCTCGAATCCCAGCAGAGCAAGAGAACATTTTTTTCACAATTTAAAAAAGAAATACTGAAAAAAAAAATTAATTCTAGACCAGTAGACAAAAAAATTAAGATCAAAATTATTTGGTAGAAAATACATATGGGGATAAGAAGAGGTTGTTCAAAAATTAATTTTAGATCCACAAGAGTGGACTACATCTGGACATGATTGCAATTGAAGATTTCGAACTGAATTTGACAACTCTATGGCTAATCTTTCTCCCAATTTTCCACGGTGAGTTCCAGTTGAAATTCATTTCACTGAATGGATCCAGAGCCAGGTTTCTATTCAGAAGTCTCGTAACAATTAGACAGGAATCAGCTGTTCCCAATTCCCATGCATCGGATGAAAATCTCCAGTGATCGGTAAAACTGGTCAAAGAGAAAGGAAAAATGGATAGAAAAGCGAAGAAACTGGGAGTTTAGCTTGAGCGGTTAGCCTGAAGAAGGACCTCAACCAGGACCCAGGACAATCCGTCATTAGTAAACAAATAGTTTAGCGACCGACAGGGTCCGGCCTACATAAACTAAACAACAATAAGCCGCAGAAAAAAAAGAAATACCGGCTCTACCTCCCTCAGGACTCTCAGGAGGATCGGCACACCTGGTCGTACAACGTAGGTGTATACCTGCTGTCTTTACCCAAGAGGCTTTATCCAGTCGATTCATTCTTTCGCCTCATAGGCCCTTCCGGGTCCCCTTTCACATACGTGCATGTACACAAAATAAATAAATCACAAATTCTACACACTACAGCTATTGCACCTTTTTTTAATCAGGATTTTCAATCAAATTAGAATTAAATATTATAAATTAATGTCTGTAGCTTCAGGTGGGATCCGAACCATCAGAAGCTTGGTAAAGGTACATAGACGAATTTGCAGAGGTACCAGTTCAGGGATCGAACCCCGGACCTCTAACATGAAGTCCGAGCGTCTAACCAACTGAGCCACTGAGGTTCTAAATATAATTATTATTAGGTTTATTGTTCCTGGTTTTTTTGCAAACCTCTCTGATAATACTAGTTTCAAGTTTTCTGGCGATAGAATCCATAAGTTATGATGAAGATTTAAATTTGCTCAATGTGTCCCAAAAATCTCTTAGAAGAAAAGTTTCTTCTTTGATCTCTCTAGTAGCTTGATGGGAAAGAACATTACCGGAAATCAGTAGTTCTGTGGTTCGATTCCCAGCGAAGTGAAAGAAGATCTTTTTTCAGAAAAAAATTATTTGAAATAATTTTTCTTGTATAGCTCCATCTAGTCTGAAAGGACGTTAAATATTTCCTGTTATTCTCTGATGATAATACAGATTCCTTGAATAGTAGGCCAATCAATTTTAAACAAAAATATTGATTTTTGAATGGAATGTTTAAATTTTCAACAAATAACAAAAATTTTAATCAAATAGTACACATTTTAAACAAAAAGATGGATTTTCCACCAAAAAGAATAATGTTCTACCAAAAAACTCGAACTTCCAACAAAATAGATTAATTTTATACAAAATTGTTTGATTTTGAAGCCAAACAGACGAATATCTACAAAACGACTCAATCTTCAACCAGAAAATATAATTTTATAACAAAAAAGTTAATTTTCTTCAAATAAATAATTTTTCATAACAATAGTTTGATTTTCAACCAAATAAATTAGTTTTCAAGCAAATTGTTGAATTTTCAAGCCAAAAAGACGAATCTTTTCGAAGATAGTTGAATTTTGAACAAAAATGTTCATTTAAAACAAAGAAAGATGAATTTTAAACCGATTATTCAAATTTTGAACTAAAACTGGAATTCTCAAATGTTCAGTTCAATAAATTAATTTTCAGAAAAAAAAATATTCAACCACAGCTTAATTTAATCACAATAATCGAATTTTCAACCAAATTTCAAGAAAATTAATATTCTTTCATATAGTTGATTTTTCAACTAAACGAAATAAATTTCAAAGAGAAATGGAATACTTAAATTTTCAGATGAAAAAACTAATTTTTAATTAAAAAAGCGAATTTGCAACAAAAAAGTTGAATTTTCAATAAACAAGGTTAGCCTAAAAAAATAATTTTTATCAAATTAGTTTAACTTTCAACTAAGTAAATAAATTTTCAACCAGAAAAGATGAATTTTTCAACAATAAAATTATTATTCTACCAAAAAAATGAATTTGTAACAAAATACGATTTTCAAAAAAATTGTTGAATTTTGAAGCAAAAAAGACAAATTATCTGAAAAAAAGTTTAATTTTTGAAACGAAAATATAATTTTGCAATAACAAACATAATTGTTAGTTATATTGCATAACTTTTTACCAAATTCTTGAATTTTAATGCCAAAAAGACGAATTTTTTACAAAACACTTTAATTCTTCAAACGAAAATATTTTTTTTCAACAAAAAGGTTATTTTCTACTGAATGGTTGGATTTCCATAAAAATAATTTAATTCTTAAACAAATAGTTGTGAAAAAATAATAATTTTCAACCAAAGAGTAGAATTAAAAAATTTTAGGCAAAAGAGACAAATTTTCAACAAAGTATAGTTTAACTTTTTTCGAAATAGCTAAATTTTTAAGTCAAAAAGACGAATTTTTAATTAAGAAATTGGATTTTGTACCCAAAAATAAGACTTTAACAAAATAGTTGAAATTACAACAGAATAATAAAAATTTTTTAACAAAATGATTGGAATTCAATTTCTATAAAAATAGTTGAATTTGCAACCGAGTAGTTGAATTTTCAACTTAGAAATATTAATTTTCTGATCAGAAAAATTTTTTTCAACAATATACATACATTTTCTACCAAATAATTACATGAATGAGTTGAATTTTCAGATAAAAAAGTTAATTTCTGAATAAAGAAAAATAGATATTTTGAAAAAGATATTACATTTCCAACCAAAGAAATAAATCTAAAAAGAAATTTGTACAAAGGAGTTCAACTTTCGACCAAGTAATTGAATATTCAACTAAAAAAACATTAATTTTTAAACAAAAAGTTAAATTTTCAAAAAAAAAGATAAATTTTCCACTAATAAAATTATCATTCTAACAAAACGACTAATTTTCAAGTAAATCAATTGGAAACAATGTTTCCAAACTTCAAAGCCAAGAAGACGAATTCTCTACCAAAATAGTTGAATTTTTAAATCGAAAATATGACCAAAAAAGACAAATTTTCGAGAAAATATATGCATTTTTAATCGAATGTTTGAATATTCGATTAGAAAATATCAATTTTTAAATATAAATATTATTTTTCAAGACAAAATGGAATGGTTAAATTTTTATTTGAAAAAATTTAATTCTCTACAGAAAAAAAAATGAATTTTCAACCAAATAGTAAAATATTTAAACAAAAAGGACGAATAGTCCACTGAAAGACGAATTCTCTACAAAACAGTTAAATTTTCAATCCGCAAATATGATTTTTCAACAAAATAGTTTTTTTCTGTCAAATAGTTCAATTTTCATGAAAATTATTAGGTTGAAAACGAATAATTCATTTGTCAATCCAATAGTTTAATTTTGTACGAAAATATTTAATTTTTGAGCCAAAAAAGCGAATTTTCTAGAAAAAGTTCAATTCTCGTTCAAAAAGTTGAATTTTCAAGCAAATAGTTGAATTTTCAACTAAATAACTTAATTTTCTATGATTTTGTTGAATTCAACCCAAAAAAATAAATATTTTACAAAATAAAAAGATTTTTCAACAAAAAAGTTAATTTTCTACCGAATAATTAAACATCAATGAAAATAGTTTAATTTCCAACTAACTAGTTGAATTTGCAATCCAATAGTTTAATTTCCTAAGAAATTTTTGAAGTCTTTAGCTAAACATACGGATTTTCTAGGAAACTTTTTAATTTTCATGAAAAAGCTCAATTTCTCACCAAATTGCTGAATTTTCAACCAAATAGTTAAATTTTCTACCAAATTTTTCATTTTTCAACCAAAAGATATGGAATTTCCACGAAAAGATGATTGATGAATTTTCAAACAAGCACATTAATTTTCCAGCAAAAAAGATGAATTTCCATAAAAAACAGAACAAAATTTTCAACAAATACATGAATTTTCAACCAAGTTTTGGAATCTTCAGCTAGAAAAGATCAATTTTAAAATAAAAATATAATTTTTCAACCAACAATGGAACGGTTACATTTTTAGTTAAAAATTTAGTTCTCAACTAAAAAGAAGAATTTTCAGTTAAATAGTTAAATTTTCGATCAAAGAGATGAATTATCAAACTAAAATGTCGAATCTTCAGCCCAAACAAAATTTTATGAAAAGAGTTCAAAATTAAACCCTAATATTAATTAATTAATTTCTCATCCAAGAAGATTAATTTTCTGTAAATCGAATAGTTAAATTTTCAACCCTAAATTTTTAATTTTATTATTTTCCTGAGCACCCCCCCCCCCCCCCTTCTACTAATTTCGGTCATGACGATAGAATTCAATTTTCACAATAAAGTTTTATTTTTAACCAAATATGCAAACTTGAAACCAACAACTTGAATTTTTAAACCAAATAGTTAAATTTTCTATCAAATTTTTCATTTTTCAACGAAAAGATATGAAATTTCAACGAAACGATGAATTCTCAACCAACCAGAGTAATTTTCCACAAGAAAAAACGAAGAAGAGATCAATTTTTAAATGAAAATATCATTCTTTAACAAAAAATGGAACAGTTGCATTTTTATGAAAAAATTAAATCTCAGCCTAGAAAAAAAAAGGATTTTCAATCAAATAGTTTAATTTTCAACCAAAGAGAAGAATTCTCAGTTGAAATGTAGAATATTCAACCTAACCAAAATTTTACGAAAATTGTTCAAAATTAAACCAAAATATTGATTTTTCAACCAAGAAGTTTAATTTTCTGTAAATCGGTTCAATTCAATTTTTATTAAAAAGTTTGATTTTCAACCAAATATTCAAAATTTTATTCAACAACCTCAATTTCAAAACTTTAGCATTTTTAAAATACAGCAAACGAAAAAAGTATTGCACTATGTTTATTCAGATTCTTAGAACAATAATTAACAATTATTTCAATTGATTTTTTTTTCTGAAAAAAGATTTTTTCCTTTCGTTCCGCTGGGAAACGAACCTCAAAACTTCCTATTACCGGTCGGATGCTTTCTCATTAAGCTACTAGAGAGATCGAGAGAGGAAACTTTTTCAGAAGAAACAGCATTATTTTGCTAGTTGGGAAATTAAATTTCTCAAGACATCTGTATTATCATTAGAGAATGACCAAAACTTTCAACGTCTTTTCAGACTGAATGGAAATAATAAAAAAATTAAATTAAAATAAAAAATTTAAATAAAAAATTCAAATTTAAATTAAAATTATTATAAATAAATACTTTTTTTTTGAAAAAATTAATAAAAATAAATTTCAATATGAATTAAAAATATGAAAAAATTATTGTTAATTATTCAAGGAATCTGTATAATCATCAGAGAATAATAGAAATTTCTAACGTCTTTTCAGACTAGATGCAGGTATGAAATAAAAATTCATCTAGTCTGAAAAGACGTTAAAAGTTTCTGTTATTCTCTGATGATAATACAGATTCCTTGAATAATTAACATTCATTATTATTTTTTTGTTTCGAACCTTTTTTGTGGGTGTTGGTCTGACATTTTCAGTTTATCTTTCTCACTAGCAAAGTTAATTACCCAAAAAATTCGAAATCTTATACATATTGCTAAAGAATTATTGGATATTAAAAGAAACTTGGACATAAATGAGACTTAATAGACGAGGCTATAATTTCTTGTTCTGTTTGGAAGCAGTGTCAGGAATCTGGTTTTGATTAGTTGTATTTCTTGTGAGAAGGGGACCATTATAAAAATTTAATTGTCTCTTTGACGACCCACATAATTTAGCCTTCCTCTAATATCCTAAAACCTAAACCGACAAGCAGCCAAGGCCGATGTCATTCTCACCTAAGCGAGACCAATTGGTTTTAAGAATTCTCGAATTAGTTCAGTTTGAATGCGATTGGAAATGGACAGATAATCCTGCATCCATGCATGAAGGGCGTAACCTCATCATTTATTAACTTTTAATCAACATAAAGAAGTCACATTTTTCAGTAACTTATTTTTCATGTATTTTTATTTGTTTGCCAAGGTTTTGTCACACGTGACACTTTTCTGATAAAAAAATAAAAATTTTACCCTCGTTATAGATAGGCAAGAAAGTTTCACATTACAAAGCCCTAGCCTGGTGGAAAAAATTTTTACAACAAAGTACAACATTTCTACAACTGTAATTTTTTGTTAGAATCTGTACTTTCTTGTGAAAAAATGTACAAAGTTTAACAATGAAAGACAGTTGAATACAAATAACTAATTTTTTTATTGTATTTTTTTATAGAAAAGTGAAAAAATTAACGATAACATATGAGTTTCTAGAATTCAAAATTTGTATAACTTTCTATCAGTATTTTTTTCCTTTTTATTTTTTTTAATTGAACAATAATTTATTTTACAGAACGATTCTGAATCAACTAACAAGATTATTTTTATACGTGAGACAAATTGTAAATAGTCAAATTTGCAGTTGTATAAAATAATTTTCAACAACAAAAAAACAAATTATGAACCAGTTGAATTCAACGAAGAATGACGATTTCTCAACAAAATAGTTGAATCCTCAACCAAAATAGATGAATTTTCAACAAACAAGATAAATTTTCGATTAAATAATATATATTTTCAAACAAAAATGGAATCTGTATATCTCTACCACATAAATAAATATTCAACTTATAAATGAAAAATATTGAACCAAAAATGATATAGCTACATTTTCAGATTGAAAAATCAATTTTTACCGGAGAAATAATTTCTAAAAAAATAGGTAAATTTTCAATTAACGATATTAATTTTCTACTCAAATAGATGATTTTTTAACAAAATAGTCAATTTTTTAAGCTAAAAAGTCGAATGATTTAGAAAACAGTCGTTTCTTAACACGCAAAAGAAAAATTTAAAGGAAAAGTTAATTTTCAATCAAGATAAAAGAATTTACAACGAAATGGTTACATTTTTGACTAAAAAAGCTAAATTTTTTAACTGAAACCACGTGATTTAATGTTAAGCTACATTTAAATATTTTATTTTATTTTTTGGTTAAAGATTTATAATTTTAGTTGAAAGTTTATATTTCTGGGTTAAAAATTCAACTCTTTTGTAGAAAATTTAATCATTTGGTTAAAAATTAATCTATTTTTATGAAAATTTAAATATATTGTGGAAAATTAACTTTCCTGATGAAAAATTATATTTCCGTGTTTAAAATTGAACTCTTTTTCACATATTTTGTCTTTTTGACTTTGAATTCAGAAAATTTATTGAGAATTGATGTATTTTGTTGATTTTTTTTTCGAAGAACATTCATTTTTTGGTGGAAAATTCATCTTTTATGGTAGAAAAGTCACTTTCCTTCGCGAAAAATGAATTTCCTTGTTCAAAATTGAATATTCTTCGAACAAAAATTTCTTTTTGGCTGAAAAATTCTACTATTTGGTTAACAATTTAACTATTTTTATGGAAATTACACTATTTTGCTTGACTGATGAAAAATTATATTTTCGTGTTGAAAATTCAATTGTAGATATTTTGTCTTTTTAGCTTCAAAATTAAAGAAATGTGTTAGAATTTGATGAAGTTTGTTGATTTTTTTTCCAATTCACATTAATTCTTTGATATTGATTCATTTTGATTTGATTTGATATTGATTAATTCTTTTATGGTAGAAAATTCATCTTCCTCCGTGGAAAATAAACTTTTTTGTTCAAAATTCATCATTCGTCGAAAAGAAAAATTTTTTTACTGGAAAATGGAACTATTTGTTTAAAAGTTCGTCTTTTTTGGTTGAATTTAACTGGTGAAAAATTCTTTCTTTTTTTTCGAAATAAATTCCTTAAACTGAAAATTTTACGATTCTATTTTTCATTGAAGAAATATATTTTTTAGTAGAAAATTCAACTATTTGGTTTGGGATTAAACTATTTTGTTAAACTAGCTGTGAATTCGATTTCGAGTGTTTCGACTTTATTTGTATTTATAATTATATAATATAATAATAATTATATATATATATATATATATTATATTATATGGTGCTTATTTCACGAGCACTTTGCTTCATGTTAACAAATGTATTTACTTCCTCATAGAGAAAGTATTAGTTTTTTTTCAATAATAGACAAACCAAAGTCTTCATTTTGATCAACTTCAACATAAAAATTCACAAAAAATACAAAATTACAAAATAATACAAAGAATTTTTCAAACATGAAGACAAATCAGACAAATCAAATTTTGTGTTCGAAGTGATAATTTTTCGAGCTGAAAAAGAGAAGGGAAAAGTTCTGTCGCACCCTATCCCTTTCCCAGCTTCACTATTTTTATATAAAAATTATCAGAATTATTCTATTTGAAAATTTATGATCAAAATGTCTTTTCTATCCATGCGTCAATTTTGAATTATGTCGATGAAAAAAGTTTTTCTGTTAGAAACATATGATTCATATATTATAAATAAGCATAACTTTCTTGATCTTCCATAAAGTGTATGAATATTTTAGATCAATCGATTCGTCTCGAACTAAGGAATCTTTTATATTCTTGCATCAACTTTGAATTATGTTACTAAAAAAGTTTTACTATAAAAATAAATTAAGTTTATTGTAAACAAAATTATTTATTCAAAAATTATTCAGAAAATTTTCTTCATTTCAGAAAATATTCGGAAATTGACTGTTTAATAGGAAGGTATTTTTTCTATCATCTAGTCAAAGAAAATTACTTCAACCAATTAATAACTCTGTCCCATACTTTGTTCTATCTTGAGATGTCCCTTAGTAAATTGATAGTTTTGTTACCTTCTCTCTTTTTAAATAAAATTTCCATAAATTCTCTCTTTTTCTGGTTTTTTCCGCGATAAAGAATGTTAATATCATTTCAATTAAAGTCACGACGATCATTACAATTAATTTTGTAAATAACACCTTTTTTGTCTATCTTTATATCTATCTTTCCCCAATTCAACAATCATATTGCTTTCAAAAGGAAATCTATAAATAGTATGTAAACCTAATTTTCCCAACACTGATTTCAAAATCTTCGAGATCTTACCAAAATATGGAAGAATAACAGTATTCAATGTATTATAATCATCTCTGTTTATTATATTTTGATCACTATCTTTGTTTTTATTATCATTAATTGTGTTATGAGCATGTTTTTCAATGAATTCAAAAATAGTTCGATATTTTTTTAATGGAACACTGGATGTGATAATTTAAGGGCTCTATCAATCAAATTTTCAATGATTCCTATCTTATTTTGAATAGAGTAATTTGAGAAGAAACTAAGTGTTCTATCTGAACAAATCCATAGAAATATCGGGTAAAATAGGTGATAAAACTGATCCAATGGGAGTTCCGAACGTTTATAAAAATTATTATTCGATTTCAAATATACTGAATGGAAAATATATTTCATAGCATCAAGAAAATGTTTTTTGTTTTTTTAAATTTTGGTATTAATTTCAATCAAATCTCAACGTTTTTGTATGGCAATTCCAACTCTTTCATAAGGGATATTTGGAAACATGGCTATTACATCAAAAGAGACAAATATGTGCTCTAAAGGTATTATTACATTGTCAATTAGTTTTAAGAGCGCATGACTATTTTTAATTGATGTTTTTGAAGTGACTATTGATTTTTTAATAATTTGACTCAATGATTCTTTCAATTTTCTAGTTGGAGAACGCATTGTTGAAATAACTGGTCGTAGAGGGTAATCAGCTTTGTGAGCTAACAAGGCCATAAGCTAAGGAGAGATTAGTAGTAGTTGTATCAATATCACACCTTTCAATATTATTACCTAAGTATTTATTAGTTCTTATTCTGTCTAAAATGTCAAAAGTCCCTTTTTGAAGCATTATGGTGGGATTATTAGGAATCAATTGAAAACTATCTTCATCATTAAAGATATGCAACATTTTTTTACTATAATATAAATTGCTACTGTGACACCTCCTTTGTCTGATTTCGTGATCATTAATTCCGGATGATTTTTCAAGAAAATTTTTGTTTGATATCTTTGATATTTTTTCAATATTGGATTCAATATCTTTGATTATTTCTAGTATTTGAATATAGTTTTTTTTCACCAAATTTGTTGCTCAAACCATCAGCCAATCTCAAAATGATAACATCTCTGTGTGGAATAACATTTTTAAATTGAGGAAGGTTTGATTAAATGAATTTAAAAATTTTGGAAAATGTTACCATTACAAAGCTTCCTCTATGAGAAAGGGAAAAAAGTACAAAATTCGTCCTAATAATAGAAGAAAGTGGTACTTTCCTGTACTTTTTCTGTTCGTGATTTATTGTATCTATTTATAGATTCCTGTAAAAACAGTAATAGTTTTCTGTACTTTTTTGTAAACATTTTCCCATCAGGAATGATAATAATGAATAAAAAGCATCTCTTGTCCAAAATTAGTTTAAAAAATCTGCCGATATTACTTCTTCGAAATGAGAGAATGCGTACAAGAAAACTGAAATTACCCCGAGGTTCGACTCGTCAATTATTTCAATTCAACATTGCTATAAAATTATTCGAGGGAATATTCTTGTTGGACAAGACCGGATGCTTGATTTGAGATTTCCGACAAGAGACGATAATCCCTGAAGTGAAAGAGGGATGGAGAAAAATGGTGAAGAGAGCTAAATAGCTAAAGAGCTAAGGAGGAAGAGGAAAGATGTTGAGGAGGTGAGATGAGGGAGAAGAAGATGGACTCCTTAGTCTTGGTCGGAAGAAAAGAAGAAAAGAAGAAAAGAGGAGAATCTTGGGCAGTTTCGCATGAGTTTACCTGGGGCGAGTGAAGGAATATCCGAGTCTCGCGGTCCTGAGGCTAGTCGCGGATCGTCCGACCAATCCGAGCTAATTGGCCTCCATAGGTAATTACGCGCAATTAGGAGAAGGCTGGCCGCTCTCTGAGTAATCCTATAGCCTATCCTATCCTTCTATACCAAGATGTTACAAATTCGAGAGAGTGAGAGCGCCGCCAGGTACACAAATTATCTGGCGACCAAAAAACAACCGAAGAGCAATTAAATAATGCTACATCGCCACATACTAGGATAGTCGACCACCCTCACCTCTTCTTCGCCTCCTCTCCTCTCCTCTCCGCTCCTCTATATGGGGAGATGGAACCTCTTCAAGATAATCACCAGCGGACCACTTTCTCTTCTAGGATTTGCGAAATCAAACGAGACCGACTCTAATTATAACAAAAAAAAATTACACATTTTTGAAAAAAGGACCTATCAGGTTTGCAGCACGTGGCTGGGCCTAAAATACTTCAAATTTTTGAAAATTTACACCCCCTTCACAAGAAAAGACCAACATTTTTTTTTTTTCGTTGATAACAGACACTAGGGGCAGTCCAAAGTATGTTATCAATTTTAGAATATTTTTGACTCCCCCCAACCCCCTCGTTGATGACCATAGATTTGATCACCCCCCCCCCCCCTCCAGCCCTATGGCAAGTAACGCAGCCCAAAGTTCTCGCAAAACAAGATGGATAGGGTGATCTTTCACGAAAAGAGAGGAATAAGAGGGGAATAAATTCTTTCAAATGTAACTAATTTTCAACAGAATAGTTAAATTATCAAACAAAAGAGACGAATTTTCTACAAAATAGTGGAAGTTTTCACCGAATATTGAAATTTTCAAGCCAGAAAGTCGAATTTTTTCGAATACGGTTAAATTTGTAACGAAAAAGTTCATTTTCAACCAAGAAAAATATTTTTCAACGGAGGAGGATTTTTCTATCATGAATGGTGAATTTTCAATCCAAAAGGATGAAATTTGAACAAAGCAGTTGAATTTTGTACTAAAACCATGACATTTTCAAAATAGTTTGATTTTCAACCGAAAAAGATACTTTTCAAACCACATTGTTAATTCAAGAAAAAATTGGATTCAACCAAAACCAGTTGAATTTTCTACCAAAATACGAATTTTTCACAAAATAATTGAACTCCTAACCAAATAGTGAAATTTTCAAACCAGAAAGACGAAGTTTTTTGAAAACAGTTGAATTTTTAACAAGAAAGTTCATTTTCAACGAAGAAAAAAATATTACAACAAATAAAGATGACTTTTCTATCATGAAAGGTGAATTTTCAATCCAAAAAAATGAATTTTTAACAAAGCAGTCTGATTTTCGACCAAGGCGATGTCTTTATCAAAATAGTGTCATTTTCAACATGAAAAGAAACTTTTGAAACCACATTGCTTATTCAAAAAAAACTCAATTTAACCAAAACCAATAGAATTTTCTGCCAAAATACGAATCTTTCACAAAATAATTGAACTTTTAACCAAATAGTGAAATTTTGAAGCCAGAAATTCGAATTTTTTAGAGGACTGTTCAATTTTTTTTTCAAAAAGTTCATTTTCAACCAAGAAAGATGACTTCTTTATTATTCAAGTTGAATTTTCAATCCAAAAGGATGGATTTTCAACAAAGCAGTTGAATTTTCGACAAAAAACAATGACTTCATCAAAATAGTTTGATTTTCAACCTTCGTTCATTACAAAAAATTTTATTCAACCAAAACCAGTTAAATTTTCCACCAAAATACGAATTTTCGATGAAATAGTTAAATCTCGAACCAAACAGATGAATCTTCAATCAATAAAAATAAATTTTGAACCAAATAGTTGAATTTTCTACTAAAAAATATATTTTCTTGAATGAAAAATAGAATTGTCAAATTTTCAGTTAAAAAAATTTACTTCCAACAAAAAGAACAAATTTCTCATCAGTTAAATTCATCCAGGAAAGATAAAGAAAATGAATGTGCATTAAAAAAAAAATTTCAACAAAATACATCGAATTCCAACATATTCTTTAAATCTTGAAACTAAAAAGACGAAATATCTACCAGAGTTGAATTTTCAACACGAAAATATAGTTTTTCATCAGTTAAGTTAATTTTCTACAAAATAGTTTAATTTTCATAAAAATAGTTAAATTTTTAACCAAATTGTTCAATTTTTTACAAAAAAGTTGAATTTTTGACTCAAGAATATAAACTTTCAACTAAAATTATGAATCTTCCACCAAAAAATAAAATTTTTAAATGTTTAACTTTAAATCAAGTAGTAGCAGTTAAAAATTCCACTTTTTTAGTTAAAAATATAACCATTTTGTTGTAAAATCTCCTTTCTTAATTGAAAATTAACTTTCTTCTCTGAAAATTCTTCTTTTGCGGGTTAAAAATCGACTGTTTTCTAAAACATTCGACTTTCAAGCTTAAAAATTTGACTATTTTGTTGAGAAATCATCTATTTGAGCAGAAAATTATTATTGTTCATTAAAAATTCAACTGTTTTGTTAGAAATTAATTTTTTAATCCGAAAATGTAGCTATTCCATTTTTGGTTCAATAATTTTCATTCATAAGTTGAAAATTCATTCATTTGGTAGAAAATTAATTCATTTTGTTAAAAAAAATTTTTCTTAGGACAAAAATTACTCTTTGCTGTTGAAATTTTTAAGCCAAAATGAAAATCTTTTTCGAAGAATGTAAAAATACATCAATTTTCAAAAGAAAGTTTTAATTTTGAATCCAAAAAGTCCGAATATCTACAAAAGAGTTGAATTTTAAAAAAGAAAATATAATTTTTCATCATTAAAATCAATTTTCTACAAAATAATTAAATTTTCATAAATATAGTTTAATTGTTAACGAAATAGTTCAATTTTATACAAAAAAGGTCAACATTATTGTAGAACTTTCCAATAATTTTTTGAACAAAAAAATTTCATTTTCCACGAAGGAAAGTGAATTTTCTGTCGTAAAAGATGAATTTCCCAACAAAAAAAAGAAGGTTCTTAAAAAAAAATCAACAAATTTCATCAATTTTTAAATAAATTTTCAAATTTTAAAGCCAAGAAGACAAAATATCTACAAAAGAGTTGAATTTTTAACACGAAAATATAATTTTCCATCAGTAAAATTATTCAAAAATTAATCCAAAAACATTTTCTCATTGGTTGCAAATTGAACTATTTTCTAAGAAATTCGTTGTTATTTTATGATAATTAATTTTTTTAACTGAAAAATTAACTATTTCAGTATCGATCAAGGTTATCATTTAAGTTTAAAATTTAATAATTATTTTAAAAGTTCATCTAATTCTATGAAAATTTGTCCTTTTTAGTAGAAAATTAATCTTCTAAGTAGGAAATTTATCTTTTTTGGTTAAAAAGTCAACTACTTGGTTGAAATTTATACTTTTTATGAAAAATTCCATTTTTTGTTGAGGATTAATTTTAGTAAAAAAATCATATCTTTGTATGAAAATCTAACTATTTTTCGATTAAAGTTAATTCTTTATGGTGGAAAAGTCTACTATTATATTTTTTGTTGAGAACTCGTATCTTGTGGTCTAACATTTTAAAAGAAAAATTAATAATTATAATCTACGACTTTATTTATCTATTCCTAGCTCAAAATTCAATTTTTAATTTACGATCATATTTCTTAACTGAAAATTTAACTACTCCACTTTTTGTTGAAAATTTATATTTTTCAAATTAAAACTATTTTCTTTCAATTACATGCAACTCGTTCATTTCTCAATTTATTAATATTATTATAATAATATTTGGTAACTGGAAATTTGAATATTCCGCTTTTTGTTGCAAATTCATCATTTTCAGAATAATATTGACTTTTTTTAAATTTCAATCAATTCTTTGAATTTTTTTTTAATAGAAAATTACATTTCTTATTTGAGAATAGAATTCGTCAAAAATTCGTCTTTTTCAAGTAAAAAATGAATTTTGTTCATAGAATTTGGTTGACTTTTTGTAAGTTGAAAATGCAACTATTATATTAAAGTCATTATCATTAGTTCAAAATTTAATTGTTTTCTTAAAAATTTGTCATCTTGGAATGAAAAAAAAATTCGTCTTCTTGGCTGGAACATCAAATTTTTATTTCAAAATTTCAAGTCTTTTAATTTTAGTCTTTTTACGATTAATTTAATAAATTTATGAGTAGTTTTATCAAAGTTGTCTCATTTTTTTTTAATCAAAACATTCTTTGTTATTAATCTCAATTTTTTTTGAGATACTCGATGAATTGTGCACTCAATCAAAATTCAAGTTCGATCATGAAAAATTTATTAAAATGCATTAAAATTTATAGAAATTAAATTTATCTCAATTCTTTTATTTTTTGTTCAAATATTGCCTTAAGGACTTTTCTTAAATAACCAATTTTCAAAAATATGAGATCGAAACTATTATATAAACAGTTGAAGGAAAGTAAAAGTACAGAGTTTGCTAGCATGAGAAACAGCAAAGGCGGAATGCTATATGATATAGACGGAATAGTAGAAGCTTTGAAAGAGTCTTTCAAAGAACTATTGGGAGGTGAAGATATCGGACAACAATTCTGCGACATAGAAGATAATGCATTAGAAAACCCAATTGAAAAAGTCTGTGTCACTGAGGTCAGAGATATGATTAAGAACTTGAAAAACGGTAAGGCTGCGGGTATAGACAATATTAGCGCTGAAATGCTTAAATACGGTGGCGAGTACATACCTCACAGGTTGTGCGAATTAATAAATTTATGTATCGAGACGGGAGAAGTCCCAGACGATTGGAGAAAAGCGATTATCGTACCAATATACAAAAGAAAAGGAGATAAAAGCAACTGCAGTAATTACAGAGGTATCAGCCTACTAAGTACCGTAAGTAAAATATACTCAAAAATACTTATCCGTAGGGTAATGCAAATTACAGAAGAGAAAATATGGGAAGTCCAAAGTGGATTTATGCCAGCAAGATCATGTACGGATCAGATATTTAGCCTAAGACAGGTCGCAGAAAAAAGTTTGAGAGTAGGAAAGAAAGTCTTCTGTGCATTTATCGATCTGGAAAAAGCATTCGACACGGTAAATAGAAGTAAACTTTGGGAAGTCCTTAAAGAGTATGGAGTGAATGGAGGGCTCCTACAAGCAATAAAAACAATATATACAGGTAGTAAAGCGAGTGTAAGGGTAAATGGGAAAAAGAGTGAATGGTTCGATATTATGCAAGGCGTGAAACAAGGATGCGTTATGTCCTCGTGGCTTTTTATCATATTCATGGATAAGTGTCTTAGAACTGCCGTCTTCCACGAAAAAGGTGTAGATCTCGAAACCGTCAAGGTACGTGGGTTGGCTTTCGCGGATGACAAGATTGTTATGGCAGAATCAGTCGAAGACTTGCAAAGAATGTTGAATAAACTTAATACAAGCATGAAGAACATGGACCTCAAAATTAACGTGAATAAAACGAAAGTCATGGTATTTGAGGGAAAAAGTGAGAAAACAATATGCCACATAGTTCTAAATGATGAAAAATTAGAACAAGTTGACAAGTACGTATATCTAGGTAGTCTATTCACTAACGACGGAAAAATAGATGGGAAATTAGATAGGCGCATAAATAAGGGTAAGCAGGTTATCGGTAGAGCAAGGTCCATCCTCACAAATAAAAACATATCAAAAAAAGCTAAAATGGTCATACATAACTCTATTTTCGTACCGACTGTACTATACGGTAGCGAGACATGGACCTGTCAAGAAAAAGACAGGAGTAAAATAAACGCGATCGGCATGAAACCCCTGCGCATAATATGCGGGAAAACACTGATGGACAACGTCCGAATCGAGACAATCCTCGAAGAATGTGGTACAGGGGAGACACTAGTTGACATATGGGAAAGAAATCAGCTAAGGTGGTTCGGACATCTTGAAAGAATGAAAGATGAACGACTGACCAAGCAAGTGTATAAAGGTAAAGTAAATGGCAAAATGCCCAGAGGTAGACCGCCGAAAGAATGGTTAGAATCTGTGAATGAGACACTAATACGAAGAGACATAAGAAGCCATAGAAATACAAGAGCCTGCATGAAACAATGCATGGACGTGAATGAAGCTAGAGTAGTATGCCAGGACAGAAATATGTGGCGACAAATAGTTTATAAACAGAGTGACAATAGAGTGAATGATGCCTGAAACAAAGACCTTGGATACTAATGGGCCCAGGTGGGGAACCATACATAATAATTTTGTGAGGCTCCTCACTTGGGGTGATCGCTAGAGAGATTGATCAGCAACCTGGGTCGGAGCAGTGTTGTGGAGTGAACGTGTTATTTGAATAAATAACACGAGAACTCCAGATCAATCTAAAATATCTATACCATAACACATATACCTATATACCTATCTACCTTGTACCATATAACGACCTACTTTACACCTATATACCTATTTCACTACTTTCCAACCGAACAAGTCACGCCTACCCCGGAAGGGAAAAGGCCTAATGGTATAATGGTATAATGGTTTGATTATTACTTTTCCTATCTGAAAGTGTTATATTCTGAATAGATTGGTTCCAAACAAACCACAAAATATAGTTTCATAAAATGGTTTTTGGTTCCTACGAAACTTTCCTCTAACTTGAAATGACTTTTTTCATCTTGAAGTTACTTTTGTATAGATAAAAAAAATTATTCAAAAGAAACGGTTTCTTTAATACAAGAGAAATATTTTTCTGAGCGTATAGTCTCAGGGTATCGTATTGCTATCCTTATCTAAAGGGTGTCCGTTTCTCATTCAAAAAAAAAGGAGGAAAAAAGATCCTTAACGAAGTTTTCCAACTCCACAACCCCTAACGAGATTAGTACGTTACTAGGTTTCATGACCGTACTCGCTGAAGAAACTTTCAGAGATCAGATCCTCCAGAATGTGCGTAACCGTTTTCCCAAAAAAATCTTCTGTTCAGTTAATTTGAGAAAAAGAGCACTCATCACTTTTACAGAATGTCTACTTAAATCGTGGAAAAAAGCAAGGCATTACATAATTATGCCGGAAAAAAAGACCTGGAATACTAATGAGCTTGAGTAAAGAGCTTTGCATAGTGACTTTGTGAAGCTCTTTACCTGGGGTGATTGCTGGAGAGATTGATCAGCGACATGGGTCAAGGTAGAGTTATGGAACGAACGTGTTGTTTACGTAAGCGACAAGGGAATTCTAAATTAATTTAAAAATTAAAATTCATCTTGTTGTATTAAAAATTCTGACTATTTGGTTGAAATTAAACTTTTTTAAAGTGTTTTTTGGTTAGAAATTCGTATTTTTTGGTAGAAAATGAGCCTTATTTGCTGAAAAGTCATATTTAAAGGTTGAAAATTCAACTGTGTGGTTACAAGTCGTACTTTTTTGTTGTTGGTTTAATTATTTTGTTGAAAATTCATTTATTTGGTTGAAAAGATATTTCTTGGTCGAAAGTTTTTGGTTGAATTCAATTGTTAAAAATTTTTTTTGTTTTTTTTGCTGGAACTTAATTTTTTTAACTCAACATTATACGATTTCATTTTTAGATGAAAATTTAGTTTTTTTCGTTGAAAATCCAAGTATTTAATGAATATTCATATAATTGGTTATCTTAACTTAGCTCTTTTGTTTAAAATTAATCTTCTTTCTTGAAAACTCATACATTTGGTTAAGAATTCAAGTATTTTGTTGAAAATTCGACTTTATTTGTTGAATTCAACTGGTTCATAATTTTGTTTGTTTGTTGAAAAGTAATATTTCAAACTGAAAATTTAGGTATTTCCTTTTTGGTGGAAAACTTATATTTTTTAGTTGAAAATTCAACGATTTGGTGTAAAATTCATGTATTTTGTTATAGATTCGTACTTTGGAAGGAAATCAATCTTCTTAGTTAAAAATTCGGATATTTGGAAAAAAATCAAACCATTTTTTCAAATTAATTTTTTGGCCTGAAAGTTCAACTGTTTTTTGAAAATTCATCTTTTCATATTGAAAATTTATCTCTCTTGGCTGAAAATGAACTTTTTCTCGAAAATTCCACTTTTCCGGTTAAAGAATTCAACTGTCTTTGAAAAATTTAACTTTGGCTTGAAAATTCAACTATTTCTTTGAAATATCATCTATTTTGATATGAATTCGTATTTTTGTAGAAAATCAATCTTTTTGGTTATAATTTCAGATATTTGGAAAAAAATTTCAACCATTTCATTAGATTCATTTTTTGGGACTGAAAATTCAATTGTTTTTTTTTAGTTGTGCTTTCATACTAAAAATTTGTCTATCTTGACTGAAAACAAACTTTATTCTCAAAAATTCAATTTTTTCGTTTAAAAAATTCAATTGTCTCTCAAAAATTCGTCTTTTGACTTGAAAATTCATGCATTTTGTTATAAATTCGTATTTTAGTAGAAAATATATCTTGTTAGTTAAAAATTCAGATATTTGAAGAAAAAAATTGAACCATTTTTTTAGATTCATTTTTTTGGACTGAAAATTCAACTATTTTTTTGAAAATTTTTCCTTCCATATTGAAAATTTATCTCTCTTGGTTGAAAATAAACTTTATTCAAGAAGTTCAATTTTTCGGATTAAAAAATTCAATCGTCTATTAAAAATTCGTCTTTTGGCTTGAAAATTCAACTATTTGGTTGAAAATTCATGCCATTTGTTATAAAATCGTATTTTAGTAAAAAATATATCTTGTTAGTTGAAAATTAACATATTTGACAAAGAAATTCAACCATTTTTTTAGATTAATTTTTTTGGACTGAAAATTCAACTCTTTTGTTATAAGTTCGTATATTGGTAGAAAATCAATCTTTTTAGTTGCAAATTCAGATATGTGGAGAAAAAATCAAACCATTTTTTTGGATTAATTTTTTTTTTACTGGAAATTCAACTCTTTTTTTTTAATTTCTCCTTTTATATTGAAAATTTATCTCTCTTGGCTGAAAATAAACTTTAATCTCAAAAATTCAGCTTTTCCGGTTAAAAAATTCAATTGTCTCTTAAAAATTCGTCTTTTGGTTTGAAAATTCAACTATTTGGTTAAAAATTCATGTCATTTGTTATAAATTCGTATTTTAGTAGAAAGTATATCTTGTTAGTTGAAAATTCAGATATTTGACAAAAAAATTCAACCATTTTTCTATATTAATTTTTTGTTTGAAAAATTTTACTGTTATGTTGAAAATTCGTCCTTTTATATTGAAAATTTATGTCTCTTGGCTGAAAAAAAACTTTATTCTCGAAAATTCAACTTTTCCGGTTGAAAAATTCAACTGTTCTGTTTAAAATTCGTCTTTTGGCTTGAAAATTCAACTCTTTTTTTTTTTAATTTTTTCTTTTATAATGAAAATTTATCTCTCTTGGCTGAAAATAAACTTTATTCTCAAAAATTCAACTTTTCCGATTAAAAAAAAAATAAATTTTCTCTTGAAAATTCGTCTTTTGGCTTGAAAATTTAACTATTTGGTTAAAAATTTATGTCATTTCTTATAAATTCGTATTTTAGTAAAAAATATATCTTGTTAGTTGAAAATTCAGATATTCGACAAAAAAATTCAACAATTTTTTTATATTAATTTTTTTGGACTGAAAAT
>CAKNXH010002229.1:46320-71510 GCA_932178445.1 Andricus quercusramuli | reverse complement strand
TTAGTTAAAAATTCAGATATTTGAAAAAAAATTCAACAATTTTTTTAGATTAATTTTTTTGGACTGAAAATTCAACTCTTTTGTTGAAAATTCGTTCTTTCATATTGAAAATTTATGTCTCTTGGCTAAATATAAACTTTATTCTCAAAAATTCAACTTTTCCGGTTAGAAAATTCAACTTTGGTAGACAATTAATCTTTTTAGTTAAAAATTCAGATATTTGGAGAAAAATTTAACAATTTTTTTAGATTTATTTTTTTGGACTGAAAATTCAACTGCCTTTTAAAAATTCGTCTTTTGAAATGAAAATTCAACTATTTGGTTGAAAATTCATGTGTTTTTTTATGAATTCGTATTTTGGTAAAAAATGAATCTTGTTACTTAAAAATTAAGATATTTGAGGAAAAAATCAAACCATTTTTTTAGATTAATTTTTTTTAGACTGAAAATTCAATTGTCTTTTAAACATTCGTCTTTTGGCTTCGAAATTCAACTATTTGAGTGGAAATTAATGTTTTTTGTTATGAATTCGTATTTTGTTAGAAAATCAATCTTTTTAGTTTAAATTCAGATATTTGGGAAAAAATGCAACCATTTTTTTACATTCATTTTTTTGGACTGAAAATGCAATCCTTTTTCGAAAATTCGTTTTTTTATATTGAAAATGTATCTCTCTGAACTGAAGATAAACTTTTTTCTGGAAAATTTAATTGTTTCGGGGAAAAATTAAATTGTATTTAGAAAATTTTTCTTTTGGCTGGAAAATTCATGTATTTTGTTAAAAAATCGTATTTTAGTTGAAAATTAAGATATTTGAAACATAAATTCAACAATTTTTGTAGATTAATTTTTTTTTCACTGAAAATTCAACATTTCTAGTTTAAAAATTCAACTGTTTCGCTGAAAATTCGTCTTTTGGATTGAAAATTCAACTATTTGGTTGAAAATTCATGTGTTTTGTTATAAATTCGGATTTTGGTAGAAAATAATTATTTTTTTTAATTTAAAAATTTAGATATTTGGAAAAAAATCAAACCACATTTTAGATTCATTTTTTGGACTGAAATGCAACTCTTTTTTTGGAAACTTTTTCTTTTATATTAAAAATTTATCTTTAATGACTGAAAATAAACTTTATTCTGGAAAATTTAATTTTTCCGGTTGAAAAATTCATCTGTCTTTGAAAAATTGGTTTTTTGGCTTGAAAATCCAACTATTTGGTTGAAAATTCCCGTATTTTGTTATGAATTCGTATTTTAGTTGAAAATAAAATAAAAATAAAAATCTTGTTAGTTGAAAATTCAGATATTTGAAAAAAAGTTCAACAATTTTTTTGGAATAATTTTTTTTGGACTAAAAATTCAACTCTTTTGTTGAAAATTAGTCCTTTTATATCAAAAATTCATGTCTCTTAAATGGAAATGAACTTTATTCTCGGAAATTCCACATTCCTGGTTAAACAATTCAACTGCTTTGTTGAAAATTTGTCTTTTAGCTTTAAAATTTAACTATTTGGTTGAAAATTAATGTATTTTGTTATAAATTCGTATTTTAGTTGAAAATCAATCTTTTTAGTTGAAATTCAGATATTTGGAAAAAAATCCAACAATTTTTTTAGATTCATTTTTTTGGACTGAAAACTTAACTTCCATTTGAAAATTCGTCTTTTGGATTGAAAATTCAACTATTCGGTTGAAAATTCATGTGTTTGGTTATAAATTCGTATTTTGGTAGAAAACCAATCTTTTTAGTTAAAAATTCAGATATTTCGAGAAAAATTCAACAATTTTTTTAGATTGATTTTTTTGAACTGAAATTCAACTGTATCTCAAAATTGAAAATATATCTTGTTAGTTGAAAATTCAGATATTTGAAACAAAAATACAACAATTTTTTTAGATTAATTTTTGTGTGGACTGAAAATTCAACTGTTTTGTTGAAAATTTGTCCTTTCATATTAAAAATTCATGTCTCTTATCTGGAGATGAACTTTATTCTCGAAAATTCAACATTTTTGGTAAAAAAAAATTCAACTGTTTCGCTGAAAATTCGTCTTTGGGCTTTAAAATTCAGATATTTGAGAAAAAATTCAACCATTTTTTTAGATTCATTTTTTTGGACTGAAAACTTAACTTTCTTTTAAAAATTCGTCTTTTGGATCGAAAATTCAACTATTTGGTTGAAAATTCATGTGTTCTGTTATAAATTCGTATTTTGGTAGAAAATCATAATTCTTTTAAGTTAAAAATATAGATATTTGGAAAAAAATCAAACCATATATTTAAATTCATTTTTTGTCTGAAAATGTTTCCTTTTATATTAAAAATTTATCTCTAATGGCTGAAAATAATAACTTTATTCTGGAAAATTTAATTTTTCCTGTTAGAAAATGTAATTGTCCTCAGAAAATATTTCGTCTTTTGGCTTTAAAATTCAACTATTTGGTTAAAAATTCATGTATTTTGTTATAAATTTGTATTTTAGTTAGAAATATATCTTGTTAGTTGAAAATTCAGATATTTGAAAAAAAATTTAACAATTTTTTTAGATTAATTTTTTTTTTACTAAAAATTCAACTGTTTTGTTGAAAATAATTCGCCCTTTCATATTAAAAACTTACGTCTCTTGGATGGAAATGAATTTAATTCTCGAAAATTCAACATTTTTGGTTGAAAAATTCAACTGTTTTGTTGAAAATTCGTCTTTTGGCTTTAAAATTCAACCATTTGGTTGAAAATTAATGTATTTTGTTATAAATTTGTATTTTGGTAGAAAATCAATCTTTTTAGTTAAACGTTCAGATATTTGAAAAAAGCCAACCCTTTCTTTCGATTCTTTTTTTTGGACTGAAAATTCAACTCTTTTTTTTTGAAAATGCGTCTTTTTATACTGAAAATTCATCTATGTAGTTGAAAATTCATGTGTTTTGTTATAAATTCCTATTTTGGTAGAAAGTCCATCCTTTTAGTTAAAAATTCAGATATTTTGAAAAAATTAAACAGTTTTTTCAGATTCATTTCTTCGGACTTCGGACTCTTTTCTTGGATTGAAAATTCAATTCTTCTTCTGAAGATTCGTCCTTTTATATTGAAAATTTAACTACATGGTTGAAACTTCATGTGTTTTGTTATAAATTCGTATTTTTGTAGAAAATCAATCTTTTTAGTTGAAAATTCAGATATTTGGAAAAAAATTCAACCATTTTTTTAGATTTATTTTTTTTTGGACTGAAGATGCAATTTTTTTTTTTTGAAAATTCGTCCTTTCATATTGAAAATGTAACTTTATGGTTGAGAATTCATGCGTTTTGTTAAAAATTCGTATTTTGGTAGAAAATTAATCTTTTTAGTTAAAAATTCAGATATTTGGAAAAAATCAAACCATTTTTTTAGATTCATTTCATTGGACTGAAAATTCAACTGTCTTTTAAAAATTCGTATTCTGTCTTCAAAATTGATCTATTTGGTTGAAAATGGAATTAAAAAATTTTTTGTATCGATTCTGTGTTTCCAATGAGCCAATTTCTGATTTTCGTGCATAAAATGCTTCACGAGAAAGTAGATTTCATTTCGATCTTGAAAGAACATATAGATTTCGTTGAATCAAGAGAAACTTCTCAGACTGAGAACCAATTAATATTTTTCTTCGATTGAAATTTTTTTTCAAAATAAAAATATCTTTTTCCAGAGTCTAAGTGTTGTCTGGTGTTGTGGTGGTGCGGCGCATCAGAGAATCGCAACTCTTTATTGCTACAGCACAATTAAGGAGCAATTTTAAGCCTAATGGCCGCCAATCGGGCCGCGCTGAAAACCCGCAGACCTCTTAGGCGAGTCTCTAATAACCAGCCAAATTCACGGGTCAAGCTTTAATCTAATTTTTTTTTTTTTAATCTAGTTTTCTTCCACAGGGAATCGTTACCACCCTCTTGTTTTCGCTGTCTCCAATGAACCCACAGCCAACATAATCAAGATACCAATCTTTATAGGCTCCTTATCCACTTTTTTTTATTTCTTTAGTTAGCTTAAAATTATTTATCGATACGGATAGTCCAGTCATCACGTATTTTATCGATTACACAAATTCCCCTTGAACAGTTTTTTTAACCCCTTCATTTTAGCAATAAAAAGGCCCTATTAGGTTTACGGGACAGGGCGTGAACCGGGTTTTTTATAAATCCCCCCCCCACTCTCATGTGAGAATTTGTAGTACCCTGAATATTTTTAGAAATGTACAAAATGTATTTGAATTCAACACTTGGAATTTTTTTATCCTGGTAGACTAGCCAGGACCCGATTAGGGCCCGAAAAGACTGACTATATGAGAGGAAAAACTCATTTCTCTTCATGTTCATTTTCCATTTTTGGTATTTTTGAACACCCTGTCTATATTTGGAAATGTGCAAAAATATATTCGAGTTTGATGCTTAGAACATTTTTTGATCATGACGATTTAGCTAGCCCCCGATCAGGGCCTAAAAAGAGCCCTTATACAAATACGAAATATAAATGGAATTTTATGTGACCGTCATTAAAAGTTAATGTTTTTTGTTGAAAATTCTAATATTATATTTTTAGTTCGGAATTCATCTCGTTTGGTTGAAAATTTAATTATTTTGTTAAAAATGCAACCACTTTGTTAAAAAGTTATCTTCATTGGTCAAAATTTCATTCACTTGTTTGAAGGTTGAACTACTTTATTAAAAATTAATTTTTTTTGTTGATGAAAATAAATAAATACTCTTTGGTTAAAAATTCAACTATTTTTTTGAAAATTCGTTTCCGTTTAGGTTGAAAATTGATTTTTTTCAAGTAAAAACTTAATTATACCATTGTTTGTTGAAAATTTATTTTTTTATCTTATGATTCAACTATTTAGTTGAGAATTCATCTCTTTTAGTTAATAATTCAAGTACTGGCTTGAATATATTCATTTGAATTGTTGATAATTCTTTTTTTTTCTATAAAACATTCTTTTTGGTTTAAAAAAACTTTTTGGTTGGAAATTCAACTCTTCAATTGAATTTTGAATTCTTTTCTTAAATTTTTGGTAAGTTTCTTCATTTAAGTAGAAAATTAATTGTTTAATTGAAAATTTATTCCATTTGTTGAAAATTCCTTTATTTTCTTGATTGAAAATTCATTTCAATTGTTGATATTTTTTTTCCTATAGAACACCATTCTTCTTGGTTAGAAAAAAACTTCTTGGTTGAAATTTTAACTTTTTGATTGAATTTTAAAATTTTTTCTTTAATTTTTTTTTGAAGTTCATTTTTTTTGCGGAAAATTTCTTTTTTGGTTGAAAATTTATTGTGTTTGTTAAAAATACTTTTTTTTTTGTTGAAAATTTAATTATTATGTTAAATATGCAACTATTTTCTTGAAAAGTCATCTTGTTTGGTCAAAAATTCACTTACTAGATTGAATGTTGAACTCTGTTAAAAATTCCTTTTCTTGATTAAAAATTCAATCTCATTAAAAAATTTATTTTTTTAACTAAAAACTTAATTATACTATTTTGTTGTTGAAAATATATCTTTATTACTTTAAAATTTGTGTATTTGTGTAAAAATCTATATGTTTTAGTTAAAAATTCAAGTACTTGGTTGAATATTCGTTTGCTTTGTTAACAATTCTATTTTCTGTAGAAAATTAATTTTCTTGTTTAAAAAATAAACTGCTTGGTTGAAAATTATTCCGTTTTAGTTTAGGGTTCTACTATTTTGTCGAAAATTAATTTTTTGGGTCAAAAAATCAACTATTCGGTTTGAACTTAAGCTACTTTGCAAAAACTTCATTTTTTTGTTTCAATATTCATTATTTCAGTCAAAAATTTCACTTTTAGGTCGTGACTTAACTTCTTCATTTTTAATAAAGTAGTTCAACTTTTAACCTAACAGTTGAAGGTGTAACTAAAAAAGGTAAAATTTTAACTGAAAATGGACTAGTTGAATTTTCAGTAAAAAAAAAAAATAAATATTTTTAAACTAATTTCTAGGAAATCATTTCTTTGGCTCAATATTTTTCACTTTTGATGCGAAGAAATATTTAATTATATTAAAGAAATATTACCAAAAAAATGATTTCCTTGAATGGGTGCTTGAATCTTTTGCATCTGAAAAATAATAACTTAACTGAAGTAAACAATCCCTTGGTACAAAGAGAAAAAAAAAAAAAAAAAAAGAAACGCATTTCCTTCAACCAAGTTAATTTTTTTTTTCAGTGACAAGAATTTATAAATTGTAATATCCTGAGTACGGAACTGTTTAATGCGGATAATATGTTTTCTATTACTTTGACCTTTTTTATCATTTAAATTTAGCGGCCTTTCCAATCTTAAGCGATGCATTTTCCCGCGAAATTTGAATAATGCAATTTTTATTGATAAAAGTATAAAATACGAGTTTTCAAATCCTAATTCAAAAAATGCTAATTAAGGGGGTCATCCGGTGTGAAAGCCTTATTTTTTAAGGTTTTTCCAAAATTTTTTGTAGCGAAAATAAAAAACGCAGAGCTTCCAAATTTTAACTATATATTTATTCAGTCTTTAGTGGTAATTCTGGATCTTTATGAGCGAAAACATGATCTTGTATGCGAGTTTTATTGAGCGAATGGCAACCATATAGAAAAAAGGTGGCTAAACGGCGACCATAAGTCTGTCAGAGTGGCTTATTCGAAATCAAAAAACAAAATTGGATGTTAATCTATAGGTGGATGTCTATCGCCGAAACTAAGATTTTTTGAAAATTTCAGAAATTCAATTTTTTATATGCTTTTAAACACTAAGACCCAGAATTTCATGCTTTTTTGCGACTATTTTTTTATGAAAATGAAAAAAGGTTCAATATTTTTCAAAAATCCTAGTTCCGGCGATAGCTGTACATGTGCTGAAGGTACCATTAAAATTTGAAAGCAATCGGTTGAACCGTTTTTGAGAAATCATGGTCGCCAGTTTAAAAAATGTTGTTTCGAGAACAACACGTTTGAAAGTTAGAGTGTTATAGCTGTTACGCCACTATAACACTTGACATAATAATAAATTAGTTGACCAGTATATTCTATACATAGTCTAGATTGGATTTACGCAACAACAAAAAAATCGATTTTTTTAAACCGTCACACGGAATGACCCCCTTAAGCTATTCCAGTTAAAGATTCAACTATCTCGTTGAAAATTAATGTATTTTGTTGAAAAATCGTATTTCTTTGGTAGAAAATGAATCTTCTTGTTTGAAAATTCATCTTTTTCGTTGAAAACTCAAGTATTCCAGTTGAATATTCATCAGCTTATTTGAAAATTTATCTTCATGGTTGAAAATAAGTGTATTATGTATTTTCATACCCGGGGTTGAAGCCGGAGTGGAAACGTCCTTAACGCAAAAAAAATTCGGTAGCGAAGAAGTGATCTAAATTTTTGGGTAGAATAAGCAGGCTCTGAATTCATCAGTTGATTCCGAAAACGCTGGAGGTGATATTGGATTCGATGATGGAATAAAATTGAATATGTATTTTGATGGATTTGGCGATGCGTCTATGCGTTTATGCGTTTATGCGTTCTAGATACAGTTATAGTTATAGTTATCGATATATAATCGCCGAAAAATGGGTAGAAGCGCAGCGGAGCGATTATTTGGGCAGCGCGACGATAATGGATACAGAAGGCGATTTGAATTCGGACGAATGGGCGTATGAATGGTCGGCGTTTAGCGTAATTATTGGTGCATTGTCTACGGCACAATGCCGCCAGAAATTGACATGCAAAAATCGGATGCGATTCCTATTGTCGACTATTGTTCGATACGGTCGTGTCACGGTCTGCTTTATGGAATTTTAGTTTTCAAATGTTTCCCCAGCCGACAGGAAACTACCATTCGTTAGTGAACCAGTCGCATTATTATTAAAAAAAAAAGTTCTCTTCGATCTGTTTCTTAATAACTACGTGCATTTATGTAAATTAGAGCGGCCCTCATTTTCTAAGATCATTTTTTTCAAATTCGAGTGCTGATATTTGGGTAATTATCAAATTGTACACTGCTAGAAATGTTTTACAATATTTTAGTATACACGGGCAAATTAAATTTCCTATGTTTACTAAAATCATTATACTTTGTAATTTTAGTATACTTACGTATACTAAATTTCTTTTCTGAAGTTATATGTATACTATATTTATTAAGTGCACAGTAAGTTTCTTTCACGTATATGAATTTTATATTTTCCGTATACTAAATTTCATATACATGTTTACTATATAGGGTTTGGCTTCTTTCTGCGAGGATCTGCGAAGTCTTCTCTTTGAAAGTCAATTTATTAACGTAAATGTAGCTTAACGATATGATTATTTGAAAATTAAAACTTCGTTCTTCGATTTCATGTTTCATCTGATCATGTTTACAGGCGATAAAGATGGAACCCACGCGAAACGGAAAGCGTATACTAAATTTGGTATATGCGTTTACTAATTTTCGTATGCATGTATACTGAATTTAGTATATACGCGCCGTATGCTGAATTTCATGTACGTGCATACTAAATTCATCATATGCATATACTAAATTTACTGTACGCTGGTATACTAAATTTAATATCATGTTGTGCATTCTTGCTTCCATTACATGTATGTATATTAAATCTAGTACAGATTTTTCTAACAGTGTAGGCAAATTTTAGCACCTACAGTGGCAATCACATTATTATCAGGAATTGAATATTTTATAAAGAAAATTGATCTTATTACAACCAAAAATTAAAAATTCAAGAGGGGCAGTTATGAAAATAAGAAATAATAATGAAATTCGTACATGAAGTACGGAAAGTATGCAGTCTTTCAAATGTATTGAAATCTATTTATTACATCGTGTCACATGCTAACTGAGTAACTGAGTAATCAATCATGCTTCCATTTTTATCAAAACTGAAAATATGAACTCATGAAAATTCAACAGGTGTAACGAAAAATACATTGGCTTACTCATTTTCTAAAATTTTTATATTAGAATCTCATTGTACCGTACGGTAATGATGCGAGAAAAATGATGAAGTTTAGCCTTTTTCAATATTTATGGAAAAAAAATCACAGATTTCAATCATGAAAAGTCACCTACTTATGAAAGAAAACACCGCTGAACAAGTAACGGAATGGTTTTTATCATTTTTTTTTACTCTAAAACTGGGTTTTAACGCACTTACGAAAATGAGGTTTTCGTTGTCAAAATGAAATTTTCAGTTTTAATATCAGATTCACAAAAAAAAAGTTAATATTTCATGCTTAAGTTTATAGAATCTTGTATTAAACGATACGCCTTATATTTCTGTATTTATCACTTAACTGTAACTACAATATTTTAAGTAGAAAAAAGACGTACGACAATGACGTCTGAAAAGATAAAAATCGAGGGAGAGACTTTAAGGGGTTTACACTATTAATAATTGGGCTTAAAAAATGTGCATACATTAAATTTATGTTCATCTAAAGTTTACAAACTTGTCAGACTAGATGGACATATGCATTAAAAATTAATTTTATTTTCCACTCTGTGGAAAATTCATGTATTTTGTTCGAAAATTCAACTATTTCATTTTCATTTAAAATAATTTATCTTTTTCAATTCCTTTGTTAAAAATTCAAGTATTGTGTTGGAAATTTGTGGTTTTTTGTTGCAAATTCGTATTTTGCAATAGATATTTAATCTTTTCGTTTTTAGTTGAAAATTCAACAATTAGGTTGAAACTGAACTTTATTGTTTGAAAATTCATATTTTTGGATTGAAATTCGTCTTATTCAAATAATTTTTTTTTTATTTATTTCTCTTATTGCATATTTCACTACTTGGTTGACAGTTGAAGTAATTTGTTAAACATTCTTTTTTTTTGGTTGAAGATTCATCATTTTTGTTATTGTTGTTGAAAATTTACCTTTTTGGTCAAAGATTAATCATTTTAGTTGAGATTTTGGTTGACAATTCAACTATTTTGTTAAAGTCGTCTTTTTTTCTTCAATTTAACTACTTGCTTGACGGTTGAACTGTTTGGTAAAAATTTTATTTTTTTGGTTATTGATTCATCATTTCTGTTGAAAATTGATCGTTTTTAGTTGAAATTTCAACTTATTGGTCAAACCAGTATATTCTATACACAGTCTAGATTGGATTCATGCAACAACAAAAAAATCGATTTTTTTAACCGCAACACGGGATGACCCCCTTAAGCTATTGCAGTTAAAGATTCAACTATCTCGTTGAAAATTAATGTATTTTGTTGAAAAATCGTATTTCTTTGGTAGAAAATGAATCTTCTTGTTTGAAAATTCATCTTTTTCGTTGAAAACTCAAGTATTCCAGTTGAATATTGGTCAAAAATTATTTTTTGTATCGAAAATTAATATTTTTGGGATGAAAATTCTACTGCTTCGTAGAAAAATTGCTTTTTGTTTGAAATTTATATTTTTCTGTAGAAAAGTCTATTGAAATCCTTTTGGATGAAAATTCATTTTTTTTTTTTCGAAAATTTGTCTTTTTGATTTAAAAATTAGCCGGCTTCAGTAGAATTTTGATTTTTCGTGGACAAAAATGCAGCTGTTTGGTTGAAAATTTAACAATCTTGTTAAAAAGTCATACTTTTTGGTTAAAAATTCTACTATTTACCTAAAAATTAACTTATAGCTCACAAATTTTGTTGAAAATTCTGCTTTGTTGAAAAGCTTACTATTTTGTAGAAAATTTACTTTTTTGTTAAATTCAATTTTTTGGCGTTGAGAAGAAAACTGAAATCTTTTCTGGGTCAAAATTCAACTGTTTTTTGTAAAAAAATTTTTTTCTAATAAAAAATTCATCTGCTTCAAGAAAAATTTCATCTTTCTTGGATAAAAATGCAAATGTTCGTTTGAAAATAAAATTATTTTTTTAAAAACTCATACTTTTGGTTGAGAGTACCACTGTGTGCTTTAAAATTCAACTATTTCGCAGAAAATTTACTTTTTGTTTGAAATTTATATTTTGGTGTTAAAAAATGAACTGGAAGCTTTTCTGGATGAAAGCTCAATTTGAAAAAAAATTTGTTCTCTTTTTATCAAAAATTCATCTCTCTTGGTTCAAAAAATTCGTCTTTTTGGATGAAAAATTCAATCTTGTTTGCAGAAACTTAGTTTTTGTAAAAAAATTCATATTTTGATCTTGTAAAGTCAGCTGGAATCTTTTCTGAATGAAAATTCGACTATTTAAAAAAAAAAAAATTTCTTTTTTTAAATGAAAATGCATCTGTTTCAAGAGAAATCTCATCTTTTTTGGAAAAAATGCAATAATTGGGTGGAGAATTAAACAATTTTGTTGAAAAGTCATCCTTTTTGGGTAAAAATTTGTTTTTTTAGATTGAAAATTCGATTTTTTCCGTAGGAATTTACTTCTTGGTTAAAAATTCATACTTTGATCGTGAAAAGTCAACTAAAATCTTTTTCAATAGAAAATTCACCTTTTTTCTTTAAATTTATCTTTTTGATTTATAAATTCATCCGCTTTAGTACAATTTTTTTAATGAAAATGCGACTTTCTGGATAAAAATTATTCTAGTTTACTTGAGTATTTAACTATTTTATTTGAAAGTTTTGGTTCAATCACTTTGTTAAGAAATCATTTTTTTTTTGAAGAGTTATATTTTTAGTTGAAAATTCATCTCTTTGCTTGAAAGTTTAACTATTTTGTTGAAAATTAATGTTTTTAAATTGAAAATTCAAATTATCGGGTGAAAGTTAAACTACATTGTTAAAAATTTATTTGTTTGATTGAAGACTTATGCCTTTTGTTATAAAATCAGCTGTTTAGTGGAAGAATCTTTCCTTTGTTTAAAATTAATTTTTCAACTGAAAATGTAACTTCTCCATTTTTTTTAAAGATTGGTCTTTTTTGGTTGAAAATTCTCTTTTTTTGGTGAAGAAAATTATTTTCTTTATTTAAAATTTCATTTTTGTTGTGTAAAAATGCATCAGTTTCTTGGAAAAATAATATTTGGCTAAAGTCATATTTTTTGTTTGTAAATTCATTTTTTTGTAGAGAAAATTCATCTTCTGGCTTGAAGGTTCATCAATTGAGGTAAAATTGTTTTTCTTATTGAAAAATCTGTTATTTGTTGAAAATTCGTCTTTTTGGTTAATTTTTTTTTGTATAAATTCCATGCTTTTGATTGAAATATAAACTCAGACACTTTTTGTTTAGAATTTATATTTTTAGGTTGAAAATTGAACTACTAAGTTCAAAATTTAATTATTTTGTTGAAAATTCAAGTATTTTGTAAAAAGCCATCTTTCATAGTAGAAAAGACATTTTTTTGTTGGAAATGAATTAATAAATTTGAAATATTTAAATTTGTATCTGAAACACTGTTTCATTCCCTTTATATAAGATTCTATGTTTGAAGTATTCCAAGATTAAAATGCTGGTAGTTGAATATTAATGATAAAGGAAAATGAAAAATTATACAAGGAAAAATAGGGGAATTTTGAAAATGAAGTTCTCGGACACCCTGTCTAATTCTACTAGCAATAACTAGTGAAACGTTTTTGGAAACTAAAAATTACCTATAGAAAGAGGGAGGTGGGGGGGGGGTGAAATATTTTGTTACAGTTTTTTACAGGAGGAAGCGGGGTCTCTCTCTTTAAATCCAACTGTTTTTTATTTAAAACAAAAATCTTTTTCAGTTGAAGTATCAGTTGTTTTTAATTAAGTAGTTAATACTTTTCTTGTTAGGACGTCAGTATTTGTAACTGAGCTCCATTCATAAAAAATAATGAAAATCGATTTGGGTGACGAGTCTTTGAAAAGGATTGAGAGTTTGACGTCAACTGTGAAGGGAGAAAAATATATAGGTAAAAAAAATGTAGAAAGAGGGGCAAGAGGGGATGAGAGGGGATGGGGAGGGGTTGGGAGGGGGTGAGGGGGGTTGAAAGGGGGCAAAGGTGGAACTCAAGTTTCGAACTTTCGAAGATGAGGCATGAGTGGCCCAGAGTCTCGCTGGAGGTGTGAGCCTTTAGTCCGGCTAACTGGTCATTTATTATGCATTGAAGATGCCACGCGAGTGGACAGGACGTTGTAAACGTGCGCAAAAATAAAGTACGGCTGGTTCTTTCTGAGTGATTCCAAGTCGCCCTGGGCATCCAGTCAAGAGGATTCCCTAGCTGATACGACCTCTTCCCTCCTCCCTCTTCCCTCTTCCCTCTTGCCACTTTCCCCTTTCCCCTTTCCTCACGCTTCGATAATTACTTTAATTTATTTAACTAATTACCTCGTGATTTACGACGCTTTTTTTAAAAGAAATTCCTAACATTCATTTAACTGCTTGTTGCTTGTTCAAAATTCACCTCAAGCTTTTCCGTCCCTTTTTTTCTCTTTCGATAATTTGAGCAATAAATTAATGTTAGTTCTTCTCCATGGAATTTAGTCACAGGCATCGGTTGACAGTTGAACTGCCAACCCGAAAAGTTAAATTTTTAACAAAAAATTTATTTTTAGCCAAGAGAGATAAATTTTCAAACAAGAAGGATGGCTCTGAAAAAAAGGAACTAAAAATTAATATAAAAAAAATAAAAAAAAGGAATCTCAACAAAAAATGGAATAATTCAATATTCAGTTTAGAAAAATTAGGTTTCACCTAAACTAAACAACGAATTTTTAACAAAATATTGAAATTTTTAACCATAGAGAGGAATCTTCATTAAAAAATGAACTTTCAACAAATTAATTGAATATGAATTTTTGATAGGAAAAATTAATTATCAACCAATGAGTTGAATTTTCAACTGAAAATGAGCAATTTTCAACACAGATGATGAATTATTAACCAAAATAATGAATTTTAAGCCAAGCAGTTTAAATTTCAACCAAGTAGTTTAATTTTCGAAAAAAATACTTTCCCGCGAGAAGATTAATGCTTCACGAAAAAGTACGAATTTGCGGTAAAAAATAACAAATTTTTAATAAAATACTTCAATTTTAAACCAAAGAGAATGACTTTACAACTGAAATGTTCAATCTTCAACTAAGTACTTGAATTCTTAAACAAAAAAATTGAATTCTCAACAAAAAAGAACAGTTTCATACCAAAAAAGACAAATTTAAAAAAAAATTGAATTTTTCACCAAATAACTGAATTTTAAACTAAGAAAATCAATTTTCTACTAATAGACAAATTTTCAACAAAATACTTAAATCCTAAACCGGATTAGTTGAATTTTCAAAAATAAAGTTTAATTTTCTACCAAAAAGAATCTTCAACTGAAAAAGATAAATTTTTAACCAATATTGGAATGGTTATATTTTTAGTTTAAATAATAATTTTCAACAACAAGAAAAAAGCCATTTTCACCGAAAAGATGAATTTTCAATATAAAAAATTAAATTTCTAACCAAATAGACGAATTTTCCACTAAATGATGGATTTTCTACCAAAGAGTTGAACTCAAACTCATAAAGGATCAATTTCGAACTAAAAATGAAATAGCTGCATTTTTAAATAAGAAAATTTTTTTGTTAAATTACCAACCAAAAAGTTGATTTTTTGACGAACTATCAATAAGATACATGAATTTTTGATCGAATACTCAAACTTTTGACTAAAAAGAGCAATTTTTAACGATATTTTTTATAACAAATTGATGATTTCAAAGATTTTTCGAAATACAGTTTCGATTTCAGTCCATATGAAATTTTGAATGAAGAAGCGTAAAATTTATGTTAACTTATTACTAATCATCAAAAATTTAATTAAAACATTGCCGGAAATGTTTGGTAATTTACAGTAATTTTCGAGGTGATTTATGGTAACTTACCATAAATTGCTCAAAATTCAATTTGAAAATGTCTATTAATTTGCGGATATTTATGAAAGTTCTTGGTCATTCACTTGCAATTTCACAGGTGAATATAGTAGCTTAACATAAATTCCCAAAATTCATTTTTTTAAATTTCCTGAAATTTAAGAAAATTTTTGGTCATTTGTGGAAATTTTCCTGGTAAATAGGGTAACTTACTATAAATTATCCAAGATTCATTTTGAAAAATTTCCATAAATTGCCTGAAATTAATGAAAATTTTCCGTCATTTATGATAATTTTACCGGTAAATATGGTAAGTTACCATAAATTACCCAATATTCTTCTTTTAATTTTCATAAATTTCCGGCAATTTATGAAAATTCTCGATCATTTATGATAATTTCACAGGTAAATATGGTAACTTATCATAAGAAACCCAACATTTATTTTCAAATTTTTTTATGAATTTCCGGAAATTATTGAAAATTTTTGGTGATCTGGGGTAATTTATAGTAATTTTATCAGTTATATATATTAACTTTCCATAAATAACCATCTAAATTGACAAATTTTTGACAAGATATATGAATTTTCTACCAAATAGATGAATTACACAGCCACACAAAAAAAAATTTCCGGGTCTGGAGGTCAAACCATATTTACTATATGTTTTTGAAGTCGCTGAATCCGAATCCAAAGTAAAAAAAACGTCAGGGTTCTGAAACATCCCCGAAAAACCTTATAAAATCATTTTTCGAGTCCAGAGGTCAGACCATGTTTAATATATATTTTTGGGGTCGCTGAATCTGAATTTGAGGTCCGAAAATCTCCAGAACGTGAGGGTTCTGACACAACCTCAAAAAATCTCATAAAAAATCTTTTTTTCGGGTCTGGAGGTCAGACCATGTTTAGTATATGTTCTTGGGGTCACTGCCTCCGAATCCAAGGTCCTGTAAACCCCAATACGTCAGGGTTCTTACATAACCTCAACAAAATTCATCGATTTTTTTCCGGGTTCTGAAGGTCAGACGATGTTTACTATATGTTTTTGGGGTCGCTGAATCCAAATCCGTACTCTAAAAAATCCCAGCACGTCCCTGCATTACGGCTTTGATGCCGTGATGGCAGGCGCATGCAAGCATTTCACAATGCAGAAAGTCTCAGGATTCGGATTCAGCGACCCCAAAAACATATAATAAACATGGTCCGTCCCCCAGAATCGAACAAAAGGTTCTATGAGGGTTTAAAGTTATGGCAGAACCCTGACGTGTTGTTGTTTTTTGGACCTCGGATTCGGATTCAGCGACCCGAAAACATATAGTCAACATAGTCTGACCTCCAGACCCGAAAAACAATGTTTTATGAGGTTTTTTGAGGTTATGTCAGAACCTTCACATGCTGAGGGTTTTTGGACTTTGGATTCGGAACAAGTGACCCCAAAAACATAGACTCATCATGGTCTGACCTTCAGACCTGAAAAAAAATTTTTTTATAAGGTGTTTTTGAGGTTGAGTCAGAACCCTGACGTGCTGGTTTTTTTTTTGGACTTTGGATTCGGATTCAGCGACCTCAAAAACATATAGTAAACATGGCCTTACCGTCAGACCGGAAAAAATATTTTTTATGTGCGTCTGTGTTATCAATTAAAAAAAAAACTTTCTACCAAAAATGGAATAGCTACATTTTTATTTTTAGACTAAAAATTATTTCAGAAAAAACTTCAAAAAATCACTTACATTTCCGAATAAATACTATAATTTATAACGAAATAGTTCGGTTTTCTACTAAAATTGTTGAATTTTCTACCAAAAATATGAATTTTCACAAAAAAGATCAGTTGCGCCCAAATAGTTGAATTTTTAACTGAAATTTTTAATCTTCAACCAGAATTTTTTTTGTTACTGACATACTAATTCTCAACAAAATAATAAATTTTAAAAATAAATGAGTTTTCAAAAAGAAAGTTCAACATTTAACCAAAAATTCGAATTTCCAACCAAAGAGCTGTTTTTAAACAATAATATAAATTGTACACAAAAAAAAGATGGTTTAAAAAGGTTGACAAAAGTTTCAACCAAAAATGAAATAAAAACAGTTTTACATAATAAAATTAATTTTCAACCAAAAAGACGAATTTTTTACAAAACGTTTAAAATTTTTAATAAACAGTTTGATTTTTAACCAAATAGTTCAATTCTCTACCAAAGTAGTACAATTTTTAACAAACAAACAAATTTTTAAACAAAAAAATCAATTTTTAACCAAATAATTTAATCCTCTACCAAATTGTATAATTTTCGAACCAAAAAACAAATTATCTGCAAAATAGTTGAATTCTCTACCAAAAATATTAATTTTCCACAAAAAGTTAATTTATGCCCAAAGAGTTGAATTTTCAACAGAAAAAGATTAATTTTTTGCAAATTATTTTAACTATAAACCAAATAGTTATATAAATTTTCAACCTGAAATAGAATAGTTACATTTTTGGTTAAGAAAATTAATTCTCGACCAAAAAGAAAAAACTAATTTTTGACAAAGTTATGAATCCTACAGATGAATAAATTTTTATGAAGGTATCAATATTCAACTAAAGAGTTGAATTTTCAATAAAAAAGTTTCTTTTCAAACAAGAAGGTTAATTTTATTAAAAAAATTAATTATCAACCAAATACATGAATTCTCAACCAAGCAATTGAGCTTTAACTAAAAAATATGAATTTTCAACAAAAAATGAAAGATTTGAATGTTCCGTGAAAAAATAATTTTTTTAACAAAAATAAAAAGAATGTTTACAAAATAGTAAAGTTTTCAACCGAAGAGATTGATCTTTAAACAAAAAAAATAAGTTTTTAAATAACTAGTTCAACATTCAACCAAAAAGTACAATTTTCAACCAACAAAAATTACTATCACACAATAGTTGCATTTATATCCCTAAAAAGTACGGCTAATAGTGAAATTTTTCTATTACTTTTGTAAAAAATGATCTGTGCTGAAATGGAAAAGATTTTTATGTTTTTTTGGACTTGTAAAAAAATTTGCTTAAATAAAATGGATTTTTTCTAGTAATTTCTTTCCTGCTGAGATTTGTGAACATTTTTTTTATTTGGTATTTTAGTGCCACCCTACTCTCAGAAACATACATTTTTAAATATTTGTAACTATAAACTTACCAAGTCAACAAAAATGTCCCGCTAATTATTCTTCATAATCCTCAGCTATATCTGAAATAAAATTATTCATATTATTTTTAAAAACTTTTTTTTGTAAAGCCTATTTTCAAAATTGATAAAATCTGCATAATTCTTAATATTAAATCAAATTAATAAAATTTTGGACTGAAAAATCAGTTTTTAAATAAAAATGGCATAGTTTAATCTTCCGTTTAAAAAATTACTTTTCAACAAAAAATACGAATTTTTAACTTAGTTTTCAACTAAGCATGAAATAGTTGAATTTTCAGATTAAAAAATTACTTTTTAACAAAAAAAGACGAATTTTTAAGCAGTTGAATTAAAAAAAAAATACAAATTTTTTACAGAATTGTAAAATGCTTAACCAGAAAGATAAATTTTGAATAAACAAGATTAATTTTCTTCTACAAAAAAAACGAATTTTCAACAACATACGTGAATTTTCTACCAAATAGTTGAATTTTCAACTTATAAAGGATCACTTTTTCGTCAAGAATGGAATTGTTAAATTTTCAGATAAAAAATTAATTTTTGACACACAAAAAATTAATTTCCAACGAAATAGTTAAGTTTTCAACCAAAAATTTGAATGTTAAAAAATATGATTTTTCAACAAAAAAGTTAATTTTCCACTGAATGGTTAAATTTTTTAATTATTAGTTTAATTTTTAATTATATAATTGATTTTTTTACTAAAATACTTTAACTTCCAACCGAAAATAGAATTCTTCAACAAAAATGTTAATTATTACCAAATAGTTGATTTTTCAACCAAAATCGTTTGATTTTTGACCAAAAATATTATTTTTTGATTAAAAATATAATTTTTTGACCAAAAGTAGAAAAATTAAATTGTCAGTTGAAAAACTTAATTCCTGATAAAAAAAAAACAAAAAAAAAAACGAATTTCCAACAAAATAGTTAAATTGCTAACCAAAGCGATGAATTTTTAACTAAAATGATGAATATTAAAAAAATGAATTTTCAATTTAATAAAACCAAAGAGTTGAATTTGAACTAGGAATGATACGTTTTCAAAAAATAGTTAAATTTTCAACCAGAGTGGTAAATCTTAAAAAGAAATTAATTTCCAACAAAATAATTAAATTGTTAACCAAACAAGTGAATGTTAAAACAAATGAATTTTTAACTAATTTTCTGTATTATTTATATGGTTTTCCAACAAAAAGTCAATTTTTACCAAATAGTTCAATTTTCAAGTAAATAGTTTAATTTCCAACCGAAAATAGGATTTTTTAACTAAAAACTTAATTTTCTACCAAATAGTTAAATTCTCAAACAAATAGCTTAATTTGTAATAAAATAGCTGCCTTTTCTACCGAAATAGTTTAATTTTCAACCGGAAATAGAATTTTTCAACAAAAATGTTCATTTTTACCGAATGGTCAAATTTTCAAACAAAAAGTTCAATTTTTAACTAAATGGCTGATTTTTCTGTCAAATTATTTTGATTTTCAATCAGAAATATGTGTTTTTCATTAAAATATAAATTCTTAACTAAAAGTAGAATAGTTAAATTCTTAACCAAATAGATGAATCTTCAACCAAGAAAATGAATTTTCAATAAAAAAGTTCAACATTTAACGAAAAAATTGAATTTTCATCTAAACATATTATTTATTACAAAAATGATAATTTTTATAACAAAAAGACAACTTTCAATTAATAAAATGAATTTTCAACTAAAAAAGAAACGTTTTCAAAGAAATAGTTAAATTCACAACCAGAATGGTTAATCTGAAAAGAAGTGATTTTTCAACAAAATAATCAAATTTTCAAGCAAACAGGCGAATGTTGAGAAAATTAATTTAAAAAAAAAGATCTATATTAATAATATCATTCGTTAATAAAAAAATTGAATTTCCTAATAAGCAGTTAAATTTTCAGGCTGATAGTTTAATTTTTATCCAAATATTTTGGATTTTTCTACCAAAATAGTTTAATTTAAAATTAAAAAATATGTGTTTTTAATTAAAAATATAAATTTTCAACCAAAAGTAGAATAGTTATATTTTCAGTCAGGAAACATACTTTTCGATAAAAAAAAAACAAATTTGCAACAAAATAGTTATATTTTCGAACAGAGAGATAAATTTTCAACTAAAATGATGAATTTAAAAAAAATGAATTTCCAATAAAAAAAGCTCAATATTCAACAAAAAAGTTGAATTTTCAACAAGAAATATTATTCCTTACCAAGAAGATTACTTTTCTAAGAAAATGACGAGTTTCAACAAAATGAATGAATTTTCAACTGAGAAATATATGTTTCCAAAATATATTTAAATTTACAACCAGAGTGGTTAATCTGGAAAAGAAGTGAATTTTCAACAAAATAATTATATTTTCAAACAAAAAGGAGAATAATAGAGAAATTAGTTTTTAACGAATAATTAATAATAATTATGAGTAATTTAGTTAATTATTAATTCAGTTTTCTAACAAAATATTAATTTTTACCGAATAGTTAACATTTCAAACAAATAGTTTAATTTTTAACCAAATGGTAGATTTTTCTACCAAAATAGTTCAATTTCTAACCATAAATATGTGTTTTTAATTAAAAATATAAATTTTCAACCAAAAGTAGAATAGTTACATTTTTAACTAAAGAGATGAATTTTCAATAAGGAATTTCAACATTTAAGGAAAGAATTGAATTTTCGAACAAACATATTATTTTTTTTTAAACATAAAGACAACTTCCAACAAAATGAATAAATTTTCAACTGAAAAAGATACGTTTTAAAAAAAATAGTCAAATTTACAACCAGAGTCGTTAATCTGAAAAAAGTGGATTTTCAACAAAATAATAAAATTTTCAAGCAAGCAGATGAATGTTAAAAAATTATTTTATAAAGAATTATCTATATTAATAATATCATTTGTGAACAAAAAAGTAAATTTTCTACCAAATAGTTAAATTTTCAAACAGATATTTGTATTTTTGATCTTAAAAAAAATTAACATCACAATTATTTTCAAACAGATAGTTTAATTTTTAACCAGATAATTTAATTTTTCTACCAAAATAGTTTGAATTGAAAAAAATGTGTCTTTTATTAAAGATACAAGTTTTAAACCAAAAGTAGAATAGTTACATTTTCAGTTAGAAAAATTAATTTTTAAGGAAAAAAAACTAATTTCCAACAAAATAATTATATTTTCAATCAAAGAGATGAATTTTCATTAAAAATAATGAATCTTCAACAAATAAAAATTAATTTTCAATACAAATGTTTAGGAATCAACTAAAGAGTTGAATTCTCAATCAAAAATATTATTTTCTACGAAGAGGATTACTTTTATAAGAAAAACACGAATTTTAACAAAATAGTTCAATTTTAAAAAAATAGTTAAATTTTCAAAAAAATAGTTAAATTAGCAACCAAACAGGTGAATGTTGAAAAAATGAATTTTTAACCAAATAGTTAAATTTTTAACCAAAAAGGTGAACATTCCTTTGATAAGATTATTTTATTGTTAATTCCCCCTCGATTTTCACACACTTATAAGGGAAATCGTACATAAATTACATTCTTTTCCTCGATAGGCGTGGATTCGAAATGCATTCTATCGTTTCCTGTTATTAGCGGGAGCGACTCAAAGAATCATTTTTGTGAACGCCTCTTTTTTACTTTAATCCAATATATTTTTTCCCTTAAAGCTGTCTTCAAATTTTAAACGACATTTTATAAATCCCTGATTTACCTTTTCTAATTTCAAACTTTTTCTAATATAATACCAGCTTTAATATGTGTAATATATGTGAATATATATATATATATATATATATATATATAAAAGTAATTATATAAAAAAAGTTTAATTCCTTTTGATTCCATTCGGAGAATTTTCCCTATTTCAAAAAGCCTAATCATAAATACTTTAAATTGGAACGTTTTCAATTCAAAATCTTTTAATATATTGTAATTTAATAATAATACTAAAAATGATTTTTCATTTTTCAAAAATAATTTGAAGAAAATATTTTTAAATAGTTTAATACATTTCAAATGATTTCTTAAAATGTTGGAAAAGAGTGTAGAAGATTGTAAAGCAAGATTTTGTATTTTCAAGATTACAAATTTTTTGAAAAAACTCGAATATGTTTGAGAGATATTTAGAAGTTTTGAAAAGATAAAACAATAACTTTATACTTAAACTTAAAATTCCTGGAAAAATTTTTCATAATTTTTATTTCAAGAGAATATTTGAAAATATTTCGAAGCATTCCAAAATATTTCCAAAATTGTCACACAAAAAAATCTGAAAGATTTTATAGAGATCGCTTTTTAATTATACAGAACATTTTCAAAGTTTTGGAAAAATTCAAATCATTTTTAAGAATATTTAGAAGTTTTTCGAAAATTGCAATAATAAATTGAAATTTGAAAAGATGTCAAAAACTTGAAACAAAACGTACAAAATATTTCCAAAATTATCAAAAAAGAATCTGGAAGATTTCCAGATAATTTGAGGGATAATTCGAGTCGGCTTGAAAGATATTTAGGAATTTTTGAATAAATTAAAAATATTTCAAAACTTTGAAAGATTTCCGAAAAATTAGAAAATATTTTAAAGAAATTTCGAAGCATTGAAAATTTCTAAATATCTTTTAAGCTGATTTCAATTTTTCCTAAAATTTTTTTAAATCTCTAAAATGAAAAAAAATCGAAAATTTCTAGGTACTTTTTTAAAGAATCTGAAATATCACAAATAATTTTTTATTCTCTCGAAAAAACTCAGGAAAATTAAATTTCTATAATGCTAAAGCAAATGAACAAATAAATTTCAAGAATGAATAATAAATCGAAATTTTTATTTTTTTATTTACGATTATATCCCCTTGAAATTGTAATTTGCCTTAATTTTTATTGATGACTGAAAAATCATTTTTTGGTTGAAAATGCAACAATTATGTTGAATCTTCACCTTTTTCGTTTGAAACTTCATCTCCTTTGGTGGAAATTTATTTATTTTTTCTAAATTGCAACTTTCTGGTTTGAAATTGAAATCTTCTTCAGTTGAGGATTCAACTATTTTGTTGAAAATTTGTTTCCTTGGATGAATTTAACTCTTTTTTATTCAAAATATAAATATTTTATAGTTCTAATATCAAAAAATTTCTTTTTGTTGATCATTTAAATAATACAAAATAATAAAAATTCACTTGTTTAATAGTTGAAAATTTATTATTTTAGACCGAAATTCATCTCTTTGGTTAAAACTGTAACTATTTTCTTGAAAATTCGTCTTTTTTGGCAGGAAAATCATCTTGTTGATTGAAAACTTATTTTTTTGGTTCAGGATTCAACTATTTTTTTTTTAATTTGCCTCTTTGGATGAATTCAACCCCTTTTCATTCAAAATTAAAATATTTTGTTCTGTTTTAATATCAACTATCATATTTTCGGTTGAGAATTGAATCATTTTTTTTTTATCGAGGATTCATCACTTTGATTGAAAATTCATTTTTTTATTTGAAAATTCATCGTTTTAGTTTAAAATAATTTCTTTGGTTAACATTTTCTTTCTTCTGAAAATGAATTTTTTTGCCTGAAAATGTAACTATACCATTTTTGCAAAAAAAATTATATTTCACAGTTGTTAATTCAAATTTTTTTGTCGAAAATTTGTTGGGTTTGAAAATTAGTCTGTTTAGGATGAGGATTTCGATAATTTTTTTAAAATTCGTTTTTCTTTTTGTTTAATTAAACTGTTTTTGAAATCTTCACAAATGATTTTCAATTTTCTCGAGAAACTCAGGAAAATTATATTTTTATAATGCTGAAGCAAATGAAAAAATAAACTTCAAAAATCAATAATTATTCGAAATTTTTATTTTTTTAAAAACAATTATATTCCCTTTAAATTATAATTCGCCTTAATTTTTTTTGGTGATTGAAAAATCATTTTTTGGTTAAAAATGCAACAATTATGTTGAAGCTCTTTCGTTTAAAACTTTATCTCTGTTGGTGGAAATTTAATCTTTTTTGAGAAAAATTGCAACTGTCTGATTTAAAATTAAAATCTTTATAGTTGAGGATTTAAATAAATTAAAATCCTTTTTAGTTGAAGATTCAACTATTTTGTTGAAAATTCGTTTCTTTGGATGAATTTAACCCTTTTTTATTGAAAATAGAAATATTTTGTAGTTCTAATATCAACTATTATATTTTTGTTAAAAATTCATTTTTTTTAAATTCAACTTCTAGGTGAAAAGTTGAAATAATTTGTTGAAAATGTATGTTTGTGGAAGATTCAACTATTTTGTTTGAATTTTGTCTCCTCGGATGAATTCAACGCCTTTTTATTTAAATTTTTAATATTTCTTAGTTTTAATATTAACTGTTACATTTTTTGTTGAAAAATTATATTTTTTTTGTTGAAAATTCAACTTCTAGGGTAAAAGTTAAATTAATTTGTTAAAAATTCATTATTCTAGATCGAAATTCATCTCTTTGTTTAAAACTGTAACTATTTTCTGGAAAAATCGTCTTTTTTGGCAGAAAATAAATTTTCTTGGTTTAAAACTTAATTTTTTGGTTGAGGGTTCAACTATTTTTTTGAAGATTCGTCTCTGGATAAATTCAACCCTTTTTGATTCGAAATTAGAATATGTTTTGGTTTTCATATCAACAATTATATTTTTCGTCGACAAATCCTCTTTTTTTGTTGGAAGTTGAACTGATTTGTTAAAAATTCAATTGTTTATTTGAAAATTCATATTATTTGAAATATATAGGTAGTAAATTGACATAAATTAATTCAACTTTCACCCTAAAAGTTAAATTTTCAACAAAAAAATATACATTTCCAACAAAAAATATAACAGTTGATATTAAAACTAAGGAATATTTCAAATTTCAATAAAAAGTTGTTGAATTCATCCGAGGAGACAAAATTCAAACAAAATAGTTGAATCTTCCACAAACATAAATTTTCAACCAAGAAGATTAATTTTTTGCCAAAAAAAGGAAAATTTTCGAAAAAATAGGTAGATGTTCCATCAAGAAGATAAATTTTGATCTGAAATAATGAATTTTCAATCAAATAAGATAATTTTCAACAAATTAGTTCAACTATTCACCTATAAGTTGAATTTTCAAAAAAAGATGCATTTTTAACGAAAAATATAATACTTCATATTAGAACTAAATATTTATATTTTTA
>CAKNXH010002229.1:25024-45920 GCA_932178445.1 Andricus quercusramuli | reverse complement strand
CTTTTTTTGGCAAAAAATTAATCTTCTTGGTTGAAAATTTATGTTTGTGGAAGATTCAACTATTTTGTTTGAATTTTGTCTCCTCGGATGAATTCAACAACTTTTTATTGAAATTTGAAATATTTCTTAGTTTTAATATTAACTGTTATATTTTTTGTTGAAAATTTATATTTTTTTTGTTGAAAATTCAACTTCTAGGGTAGAAGTTAAATTAATTTTTTAAAAATTCATTATTCTAGATCGAAATTCATCTCTTTGTTTAAAACTGTAACTATTTTCTGGAAAAATCGTCTTTTTTGGCAGAAAATTAATCTTCCTGGTTTAAAACTTAATTTTTTGGTTGAGGATTCAACTATTTTTTTGAAGATTCGTCTCTTTGAATGAATTCAACCCTTTTTGATTCGAAATTAGAATATGTTTTAGTTTTAATATCAAAAATTATATTTTTCGTCCACAAATCATCTTTTTTTGTTGGAAGTTGAACTGATTTGTTGAAAATTCAATTGTTTATTTGAAAATTCATATTATTTGAAATATAAAGGTAGTAAATTGACATAAATTAATTCAACTTTCACCCTAAAAGTTAAATTTTCAACAAAAAAATATAATTTTTCAACAAAAAATATAACAGTTAATATTAAAACTAAGAAATATTTCAAATTTCAATAAAAAGTTGTTGAATTCATCCGAGGAGACAAAATTCAAACAAAATAGTTGAATCTTCCACAAACATAAATTTTCAACCAAGAAGATTAATTTTTTGCCAAAAAAAGGAAAATTTTCGAAAAAATAGGTAGATATTCCATCGAGAAGATAAATTTTGATCTGAAATGATGAATTTTCAATCAAACAAGATAATTTTCAACAAATTAGTTTAACTATTCACCTATAAGTTGAATTTTCAAAAAGATGCATTTTTAACGAAAAATATAATACTTGATATTAGAACTATAAAATATTTATATTTTCAATAAAAAAGGGTTAAATTCATCCAAGAAAAACGAATTTTCAACAAAATTGTTGATTCCTCAACTAAAAAGGATTTTAAGTCTAAATGAGACAGTTGAAATTTTTCTGAAAAAAAGATCAAATTTCCACCAAAGAGATGCATTTTCAAACAAAAAAGATGGAGTTCCAACATAATTGTTGCATTTTCAACCAAACAATGATATTTCAGTTATAAAAAAAAAATTAGGGCAGATTACAATTTTAGCGGAATATAATTGTTAATAAAAAAAAATATTGAATAATTATTTATTCTTGAAGTTTAATACGAATTTAATAAAAATTATCTGAATCCTCGACCTGAACCGACTAATTTTCAAACCGAATGAATTTTTGACAACAAAATTTGAATTTACAACTGTAAAATATCAATTTTCTTGCGAAAATGGAATAGTTACATTTTTAAGCAAAACAATTCATTTTCAACCGAAAAAATAAATTTAAAAATAAAGGGTTGAATTTATCCAAAGTGTCGAATTTTCAACAAAATAGCTGAATCCTCAACAAAAATAATGTTTTCAATCAAGAAGAGGATTTTTCTGCTAAAAAAGACAAATTTTCAAGAAAATAGTTACATTTTCAACCAAAGGGATAAACTTTTATCTTGAATGATGAATTTTCAACTGCAACAGGACATTTTTAAGAAATTAGTTTGACTTTAAGTCAAGAAGTTGAATTTTTAACAACAAAAAAATGATTTCTTGACGAAAAATATAATTTTTGATATTAAAACTAAAAATATTTCAATTAAATGAGAAAGGGTTGACTTCATACAAAGAGACAAATTTTGAAAAAAACTAGTTCAATTCTTAACCAAAATTTATCTCTGATTGAACATGTACCTATTATCTCAAAAATTTTCCTTTTTTTGGCAAAAAATTAATCTTATTGGTTGAAAATTTATCTTTGTGAAGATTCAACTATTTTGTTAAAAATTCATCTCTTTGGATGAATTCAACAACTTTTTAATTAAAATTAAAACATTTCTTAGTTTTTATATCAACTGTTATGTTTTTGTTGAGAATTCATATTTTTTGGTTGAAAATTTAAATGCTACTCTCTAAATATGAATTAGTGAAAATTTCACTAGTTGAATTAGTAAGTGTATGGTTCACTAACCAAATAGTAATATTTTGATGCTTTACTTTTAAAATAGTAAATATTTTACTAATAAATTAGTAAAAGTTTTACTAATCTCAATTAGTAAACATGGTTTACTATTATTTAGTAGCTTCGCTTTACTAATTCATTAGTAACCTAGCGCGATCACTAACGAATTAGTGAACTGCAACGATTTCGACCAATCTGAAGTCATATCCTCATATGACATTGCGTGCTACTTGATGCCACGCTATTTGAGATTCACAATGTGTTATCGTAAAGTCAGAAAAAGTGTTTAATTGTATAGTTTATAATTTTATTAATGAAACGAGTTATACTGCTGGATATTGTGTATAAGTACAATGGTCAAACATGCACTAATCTAATGATTAAATTGTATGATATTATAATATCACATTATAAATAAAAAAATAAAAAAATTGATTAGCATTTCGAACTCGAAAGTTCATTGCCTCACTACCCGATTCGGGTAGTGTTTCTAGGTGGATAAATACTACCAGTGTGGGTCCACCACACCCACGACGGGTCAACAACACGCAGTATTCTCCGAATGGTCGCCCATCCAAGTACTAACCGGCCCAACACTGCTTAACTTCAGTGATCTAACGGGAACTGGTGTTTTCAGCGTGGTATCGCCGTTGACATTATAAATATCAACATAATTTATAATTTAACCTTGAGGTTAGGTTTATCAAAACAAAAGTATTAATTCCAATGATACAAGAAAACATTCGGAATACACAAGATGTTTTATATTAATAATGTCTTCTATTTTAGTTATTATTAGGTGGATCATTGTCGTTTTACAGCGGAAACGTCCAAATGCTTTGGTGAGGCTGAAAAGTTCACCGCACAAGAGTTGGCAAATGAGTTGTTTCAAGACACAGGTGCCTTATTTAGAAGAAGATTCTTCAAGAATTTGGACAAGTATCTTTAATATCGGCTGTTACCAGAATCGCTGTTATCCGGGTTGACACTGCATGTCAATTTTAAAATTCGCGAAAAAACTAGGAGTTTTTTGTGGCCGGGAAACACCGAGAAATGAAAATTTATTTTTTGACAGAAAATTTAACACATTTTTAGATGAAAAATTTATCTCTTAACATTTCCTGAATGTTAGGTTCAATTGTTAACTTCTTCAGTTGCGATACCATTCAGTTTACAATGCGTAATTCTAAAATCTCTTACTTTAAAAATTGTCCACTTTAGATTTTTATTTTTAAGCGTATATTTCCAATTTTATGAATTTCAAAATGCAGTTTTGAAGGGTTAACAATTAAAAACGTTCGAAATAAAATATTTTTGATGAACAAAGTTTTTAGTTCATCAACTGTAAATATAAATTAATTTATGACTTTTTGAATTCAACTGTCCTCAAGGTATTAAAAGTGGAAAATAAAAATGTCAAAATTAAAAAGTTTACAGATTTCAACGATAAAAATTTAAATGTTTCAATTCGAAAGCCTCAGTAGTTCAACAAATGTAAACGTTCAATTGAAACTTCATAAGTTATTTTTAATTTTGAAATAACTTCACATTTGGTCGAAAATTTATCTTTTTTAATTAAAAATTTAATTTTCACGATTAAAAATTGAAACAGAACGTTGAAAATTGATTCTATTTCGTTAAAAATTTATTTTTATACTGAAAATTCAAGTATTCTATTTTTCGTTGAAACTCATTACGTTTGTTAAAAATTGAGCTATTTTGTTGAAAATGAATAAAGCTTGATCATTTTAGTTGAAAATTCATTTCTTTGGTTGAAAATGAGTTTTTTTATTACAAAATTAATTGGTTCAACTGTAAGTTGAACTATTCTCTTTTCAGTCAAACATTTATAGTGTAAATTCAACTATTCTATTTTTGGTTAAATATTTATTTCTTGGGTTAAAAATTGCACTATTTTGTAGGAATTTTTTCGTTTTGTAAAAAATTCATCATTTAGGTTAATAAATCCAGTATTTAGTTTTAAATTCTTTTTTGTTGTTGATAATACATCACTTCAGTTGAAAAAATTCACTTTTTTGGTTGAAAATTTAATTTATTTGTTGAAAATTCAGTTTTTAAAATGAAAATGTAACTTCAATGTTCTCTGCTGTTTTGCGCAATAATATTTTTATACTAACTCACCTGAGAGCACTCGCTATGTTGTCAGAAATGTTGCTCAATTCAAATTTTTCTACGAGAAAAAGCTATAAAAAATCGTAGTTAAATAAGGGTACTTTGTCTAGCAATATTAAAAATGTTATTTATTTGCAGATCCCGGAAACTAATTTTGGTGACAATAGGCAAGGAATCGACAACGTTAATCGACCAAAGAGTACCATTCCAACCCCAGATCTTCTTAGCCTACTACCAGAATCGTCGAATGTTGCAAAAATTTAGTTAGGAAGTGCAAGGGAAATGAAAAAAAGAGTTGATGTGTTGTCAGACCTATGAGTTTTAAAAAAAACTCAAAAACTTGAGCATAAAGGCAATATGAAAATTATAAATTACAGGGTAGCCGTTTCAATCAAAGAAAAAATTCCCGGTCATTTTCCCCTTTACAAACATTTTTCACGGTCAATGAAATTACAAAATTTGAACTCTGAGGCTAAAAATTTTCCATTTGAAGCAATGAAAACTGTTCAATTTCCAATTGAATGCAGTTAATTCGCCAAATTCAAAATTTGAAACTTTTATAAATTGTAGAGTTCAAGATTCAGATTCAGTTCCGAAAATATAAATCCACGTTATCATTTTTAATGCTCTAAATCAAAGAATCAGTCAATGAATTAAAAATTTTTGAAAATTATATTATTTTTAACAATTTCAAGCTAGTTCTTTTATTTTCAATAACTTAAACAAATTTTAAATGCTTCCACAATAATTTTTAGAAATCTTGTAAATCTCTTAATATTTTCCTAAAATTAATTTTTCAAATTAAAAGACCGTTTTTAATTTTCCTAGGAATCTTCATAAAATTATTTGTATTCCTTTGAAGGCTTTCACAATTCTTAACCCTCAGTTACCCCACGTATTTTAGTATACGTTGTTACCCCACGGGGGTCAAAAAGCCCCGGCCCGTCTTCTCAGGTTTGTATCTCAGCGACAAATCGGTGAATTAGAGTAAATTTTTTTTTCACTCAAAACGTTTTTTTGTGCTCTAAAAGGCTATGCTAATGAAATAATTCTAAAATGAGAATTGAGAAATCTGTATCAGAATAAACAAAACAAAATTTGATTACAAAATCTAAAATATTTTTTTTTTTCAAAATGATATAATTCTTAGTCAAATGAAGATAAAAGTGTTATTATATAGTGATTTTGAAAGCACACTTTTAGGTGATATAGGTGATATAATGATCGGTTTCAAAAAGCATAATTATTTCATCATGTGAAAATTGCGAAAAATTGCAAAACGCATAAAAATATTACCTGACACAAAATCATGCAGTATGTATATAGTGGGGTGAAATTGAAAAAAAATCAAGGAAATGCATTAAAAAACGGTTAATTCATTAGATTATCCGACATACAATTGTTATTTTATTGTGCGCAATATTGGCACAGTGTTGTCGTATGTCCATGGCACATGGCTCTATTACAACGCAGACATTTGTACCATGCTTTTTGATATGTTCGCAGCACTTCGAGTACAAGAACGCGTCTCCATTTCCGTTTCTAAAAAATAAGAAGAATATTTCTCAAATGAAAATATTGGCGAAATCATATAATCATTTTTTCAAGAATATGAGAAAAATATTGATATTTTTTATTCAAATTTCTATGAAATAAGAAAAATATTAACTTTTAAATTTGGAAATTCAGTTGCGAAATCATATTATTATAATTTTGTTCACAAATATATAGTTCTTTTTACCTATGATACACGAAAGGCCTTGCTACACAACCAATCTCTGTCGATGGATGTTTCCGGGGAGAAATTTCTATAAAATCAAGAAAACACAACATTTCAATATAAGTTTACTCTTGCGTCACACAAAACTTACTTTTATTTTATTATTGGACACAAAACAAAAATTTAAATGAAGAATTTACTTACGTTTTGTATTTTTCTTCAGATCACTTTTTGTAACGTTGTTACCCCACGGGGGTATAAAAGGCACAAATCGAACTTTCACACAGTCGCTTTCGGCGTAACCAACCGAACTGAGTCCGATCATGGGTTCAGCATGGACTAGGACCTCTAAACTTCCCCCCCCCCCGGGTCCTGGCCCGCTCCCTTAGCCTATACAGAAATGGCACCGCTTTCAAAAAACCTCTGGGTCATTTTGACCCCCGTGGGGTAAATGAGGGTTAAGAAGCTTCTAAATTTTTGGTTCAAAGTCTGCAAAAATCTATATTTTGTTTTGAATTATACAGTCAGCTACTTGGGCCCAAAGATATTTCTAAATATAGAGTAATTGCTCTTCATCTTAATTACAAATTTTGAAATTGAATTGTGTAAAAATGGAATCTTTTAGACTGGAACAATATTTAAAATTCAATTAATGCTTTTGATCATGGATATATTATTTTGAAGTTATTTTGAAATTGAAAATAGACAGTATATAAAGTTCCAATAGGTGTTTACATTTGTTTATCTAATAAGACTTATCTAATAAGAACTGATTTCCAATCGTCTGAGAAAATCAATTGTCATTCACTTTTTAATCCTTGAAGTACAGTTCAATTTTAAAAATCATTAATTGAAATTTATATTCACAGTTGATCAACTGAAAATGTTTTTTATCCAAAACCATCAATTTTAAACCCTTCTAATTTCTAATTTCTTAAGTCTATAACACTGCATTTAAAAATTCTTCAAATTAAAATGTACGCTTGAAAATTAAAATCTGAAATGGAAAATTTTTAAAGTGAAAGATTTTCGAATTACGCATTCTAAACTGAATGATATCATAATTGTAAAATATAACAATTTATCTAATTATTTAAGAAGAGTTGAAATACAGGTTGGAAAGACTTATTTTTAATTTGTAAAATTCCTGGTCAAAAAATAGATTCACTGTGATTTCCCGGTTGTTCCCGGTCTCATAATATTACCGGTCCAGCGGCGACCCTGAAATTATCATATTATTGTTTATTTAACTATTGTAGATAGAAAGGAATTCATGATCAATTTATTTAATTACTATCACCTGGCCAAAACCACAGCATCATTGAATATCTATGTACTTTTTTGTTTCAAATATTCTGTTTTATTGTCAATAAAACTTACATGAATTTATAACAGTGCATATTTTTTACATTCTACCAATTTTTATAATCTCCTTTTAATTTATATTCATTTTGAAAAAATTAATTTTTTCACCATATAATTAGTGACTTTTCACTCTTCAATTAGTACAACTGCAATGGCAGGGATTACTAATTGCTTAGTGGAATTTAACTAATTTCATAAGTGGACAATTTCCACTATTCACTTTTCACTTATTCAGATTTAGAGAGTAGAGTGTAAGTTGAATTAATTTGTTAAAAATTCATTAATTTAGCTCGAAATTCATTTCTTTGGTTGAAACTGTAACTATTTTCCTGAAAATTGAAAAAAAAGGTAAAAAAAAATAGATATAATTTTCCTATTAAAAAAAAAAAATTTCCAAAGACCTCGGAAATTCATTTCCATAAAGAGCACCGAGATAACTTTCTAATTAAAATCATAAGTTAGACGCGGACGACTTAGGAGAACGTTTGTTCCAACTTCGTATAAAAGGAGGCACCTACTTCGACCCAAGATCTAATTAACTCGAGGGACGACAAGAACTATATTAATTTCCCTTCTTTTACTTCGGTGCTTTTTATCCAGAGGCAATGTAATGTATATTATCTGCATTATTTTTTGTAAAAAAAGGAAAAAATAGGATTGGTTCTTTTAAAAAGACGACATTCAGGTGAAAACAATAAATTTAAATTTTTCAATTCAAATGTTTTGTTGTTAAAAGTATTTCAGAACAAATTTGAATTCATTTCTATTCAAATAATTTACAATGAGTTTGAAAATAATAACAAATATGGGGGAAACAATTTTTACAAGAAAGTACAATATTTCTACAACTGTAATTTTTTGTTAAAATCTGTACTTTTTCGTAAAAAAATGTACAAAATTTAGCAACAAAATACAGGTAAATACGAATAACTAATTTTTCCCCTGTATTTTCTTGTAAAAAAGTAAAAAAATTAACAATAAAGTAGAAGTTTCTACAATTCAAAAATTTCTATAACTTTTTAAAATGATTTTTTTTACTTTGTTGTGAAAATCTACAAGGTATTACAGAAAACTACAGGATTTTACATTTTTTAATTTGGGTGTTTGACGTCATGAAAACACTTTTAATTTTACATGAATTATTGTAAAAAATTACTGAAAAATATTAATTTTCACAAACAATAGTCCTAGAATCCGTATCAACATTCAACTTGCACCAAACGTAATTTAAAACTGGAAAATATTTTGAAAAATAAAAAAAAAAATTTAGATTTCTAAAGGTTTCGGAATAAAATTTTGAAGCTTTTCAAAGATCTTTAAAGGTTTTAAGAAAATAAAAATAAATTTTTAATTTTCTTGGGAAAATGCAATATGATTTTTTATTTTGAATAATTAATTCAAAGATAATATTTAAAAAAGATTTAAAACAAACTTTTTTCATTAATAAATGACAATTGAAGAATTATAATTTGGAAAATAATCGAGCTAATTAAAAATATATTCAGAAGTTTTGAAAAGGTTCCAAAATAAATGAAAACGTGTAAAATGCAAATGAATAACAAATTTGTATCAAAATTTCTAGAAAAAACAACAATAATTTTCTCAAAAAAGAATCTCGATGATTTTTTTTTACTTTGGTAGGATTACAAAAAATTGTTGGAAAAATTCGAGTTCCAAGATAATAATATTATTACTAGATTCCTGAAGATTTTTTAAATTCTTGTTTTAAAACAAATTTTTAAGAGAATATTTGAAAAGACATCAAAACAAAATTTAATGTATGAATGAATGTTTTCAGCTTAAAATTGCTTAAAATGTTATAATTTTGAAAATTTATAAATTAAAGGTACAAAAGTTAAAATAATAAGTTTTCAACCAACAAGATTATTTTTCTGCGAAAAAGACGAATTTCCAAGAAAATAGTTACATTTTCAACCAAATTTGGATAAATTTGGATCTTAAATGATGAATTTTCAACTAAAAAAGTGAATTTAAAAAAAATTAGTTTAACCTTAAGTCAAGAAGTTGAATTTTCAACAAAAAACTGTGATTTCTCGACGAAAAATATAATTGTTGATATTAAAAACAAAATTTTTTTCAATTTTTCATCAAAAAGGGTTGAATCATAGAAAGAGACAAATTAAAAAAAATATGAATTCTGTTTTGACATAATACATTTTTAACTGAAAAAGATGTATTTTTAAGAAAAAAGTTGTATTTTCAATCAAAGAGATGAATTTTGATTTAAAATCAAAAATTTTCAAAAAAAGGTAATTTCTCTACGAAAAATATAATTCTTCATATTAAACCTAAACAACATTATAATTTTAAATCAAAAAGGATTAAATTTATCCGAAAAGACGAATTCTCAAAATATAGTTGAATCCTCAAAAAAAAAAAGTTTTCAGCCAACAGGATTAATTTTCTGCCAAAAAAGACCAATTTTCGAGAAAATAGTTATAGGAGATGAATTTTGATCTAAAATAATGAACTTTTAACTAAACAAGTGAATTTTTAATAAATTAGTTTAAATTTTACCCTAAAAGTGGAATTTTCAACAACAAAAAAAATGAATTATCAACAAAAAATATAGCAGTTGATATTAAAACTAAGAAATATTTTAATTTCAAACAAAAGGGTTAAATTCATCAAAGGAAACGAATTTTAAACAAAATATTTGAATCCTCAACTGAAAAAGATTTTTATTTATTCAAAATCTTCAACTATAAAGACTTTAATTTCAAGCCAGGTAGTTACAATTTTCTAAAAAAAAAAAGATTAAATTTCATAATTATTGCATTTTCAACCAAAAAATTATTCTTCAGGCATAACAAAAAATTAAGGCAAATTATAGTATTAAGGGAATATAATTTTGATGAAAAAATAAAAATTTCGAAGAATTATTTTCCTGAGTTTCTCGAGAGAATAAAAAATGATTTGTGAAGATTTCAGATTCTTCATACAAGTACCTAGAAATTTTCGATTTTTTTCCATTTTAGAGAATTAAAAAAATTTTCTGAAAAAATAGGAGTCAGCTTAAGAGATATTTAGGACTTTTTAACGCTTGTAAACTTCTTAAAAATATTTTCTAAATTTTCGGAAATTTTTCAATGTTTTAAAGGATTTTTGATTTATTCAAAAATTCCTAAATATTATTTAAGCTGACTCGAATTATTCCTGAAATTATCATAAAATCTTTCAGATTCTGTTTTGATAATTTTGGAAATCTTTTCAAACCTTAAATTATTTTTGTAATCTTTTTAATAACTTCAAAATAATTTTAAAAATGTAAGTTCAAGTTTAAAGTTTAAAGTATTTGGAATAAAGTAATTTGAAACCAAAAAAATAAAATATCTACATCTAAAATTATTAAATTAAAAATTAACTATCAAGGCTTCAATTATGATATTTTGCAAAATTTAAAAGTTAAATTATCCTGTCATTTTTAATATTTGATTTTGGAAACAAAATTGTGAAATTCGAAACCTTCAAAAATTAGGAAATTCCGGACCAAAGATTGTCTGATTCAGGATTTTAAGATAAAAATATTTTAGTTTTCAGGTCTCATATATTAAAATGAGAAAGGTTGTTGTCGTGAAATGAAAGTTAACGCAAAAGAAAATTTTTTTATTCGAATACTTTCTCAATACAACCAATAATTTTGAAGCTGATCAAGAAGAACGTGGGTTTTTGGGTTTCCGGGCAATTTTGGCATCATTATTGTTTTTACTAATAATAATTTTACTAATAATTTTGTTTAACAAAATTTTACACATATTATTTCGCATAACACTCTCGTTTTTAATTTGCAAATTGGAAAATAGGTAATTGATGTTACAGATTCGACAGTTGCAGAAAAGAGTGCTTTCACTCTGGAGCAAAAAGTGCGCTATTAACCAACACTTCTCTGAGACGATCAGTGTTAAAATTAGAATTTTAGATGAATGACTAAATTTTATGGAACATTAATACAATTACTATATATAGCATAATTATTATTGTTATTATACCACTTAGCAAAATACTTTTAATAGCAAGTTATAACATTTCATGCAATTATATATTTTACCAAGAGGCCTTACGGAAAATGTATTTTAATGTCACTTTTTACCTATATTTTCACTTCTGAAACCTGCTTTGTCAGTAATATTCAGAAATAAATACCAGCTGAAGTTAATACTTTCCTACATTATTTTTAGTCCAAGTACTTTAACAATTATCCTAATTTTGAGTTCCCACGCTAATTTTGGTGCAAGAAAATAAATGACTGGCGATAATTATCAAATCTTAATTTGAAAGTGCAGATTTAGTCCTAAAAAGCGTAAAATGCTTTGCCGAAATTTATAAATTTTGTTTAATTGGTTATCAATTAGATTAATTGAGTTTTAAGTAGTTCATGAGTATTGCTCATTAGTAACTGGTCACCAAATAAGGATAAGAATAAAAGTATTTTTTTTATAGCGTAATTTATAACATAAGTTTTTTCATTTGATCAAAAAATAATTAAAAAATGCAGAGAATAATTTTAAAATGAAGTCAAATTTTCATTGAGACAGAAAAACAATTTTTCAAAGAAAAACAATTTCTTTGAATCGTAAATACAGATTCCTCATTAAACAATTATTGTCTTCAGAAATTTTTTTATTTTTATTTTCAAAACTTTTATTTTTTTTTACAAAAATGTGGATAAGAGAAGCTCGCATTGGCCAACTCTTAATTCTCTGAACATTCCACTTGAAAAACTGAGATTATAAATAAAATGCGAAAAGATATTTTTAAATGAGATTCGCGCGGTCACCGCGTCCTCTTGTTTGTCTTGCGATTTTCATGTCTATTACGCATCTCGAAAAATTAGCACTCAAATTTGAGAAATGAAATTTATTTTAATTCAAAATTCAAATTTATTATAATTCAAAATTCAAATTTTTCTCTAACTTCCAAAATTCAAATTCGAGTACAAAATTCTTTTTCATTAGAAAACCCAAGAATCTAACGAATAAATTTCAAAAACACAAATTGATACAATATACAATTAAATTCAAAAAGTAAATAATAATAAAAAAAGAGGAAAGAAAGAGAAGGCGATCACCAATTTCCTTGTTTTCATTTTTCCTCTTGTCTTTTTTTTTTTAATAACAATAAAAACACATTTACAAAAATAGACATTCAAGAAATTGAACTCAGAATGAATCAAACTTCAATTGTTTGTCCAACATTCCTCCGTTCATTTTTTTTCTCTCGTCTTTTTTTATTTATTTTGTTTAAAATCACAATTGAAGAAAGAAATATTTTTTAAAATCTACCTTTAAGAAATTAAATTCATAATCACTGTAAGTGTTTTTTTTACTGAGATTGAAAAAAATATTGAAAAAATAAGACAAACAAATGAGGAAGGTGATTTTGAAGCTGCCTTCTTTTTTCGTTTTATTTGATTTTAGTTTTTTAGATTTGAATAGAGACATTTATACTCGATTTTTCTTATATTGCAGAAAACATTTGAATAAATATTTTGTTTTCAAATCACAATAAAAAAACATTCACAAAAATCTGCTTTAAAAAAATTCAATTCACAATAAATCAAAATTTAGATTCTTCTCTCATGTCCGCAATTCAAATCAAACTACAAAATTCTTGGATATTAAATAAACGAAAAATCCGACGATCAAATTAAAGAAAAATTACTTCACGCAAATTAAAAAATTGAAATAAATAAATAAATTGTAACAACTAAAAAAAAATTGTTCAAGGAAATTCTTTGGCAAATTATAGTTTCTCTGTCAACTCGCTGAAATATTTTTAGCTAATTAAAAAATAACTTTTTGGTTAAAAATTTATATTTTTGTTATAAATCAAACAATTTCGATAGACAATTCAACTATTCGGTTGATAAACATTTTTTTAAATTTAAGAATATTGTAGGAAATTAACTGTTAAAAATAAGCATATATTTGGGTTGAAAGTACAACCGTTTTATAGAAAAAATAAAAAAGTACACAGAAAAAAGGAACTATTTAATTTTTGGTTGAAAATTATATTTTTAATTGAAATTTGATATTTTCTAAACTATTTTGGTAGAAAATTTAATTATTTTGTTAAAAATTGGTCTTTTGGGAATGAATTAGGCTGGTTGAAAATTCTAAGGAGGACCCCTACCCGTGGCCGAAACGTGTTTAAACCCGCGGCCGAAACGTCAAAATCCGAAGCCGAGACGCTCGCCCATTCAGCGACCGAAACGTTTACCAAACCCGCTGCCGAGTCGCTCGCCCATTCTGCGGTCGAAACGTTCACCAACTCCGCGTTTGAGTCGCTCGCCCATTCTGCGGCCGAAACGTTTACCAAACCCGCTGCCGAGTCACTCGCCCATTCTGCGGTCGAAACGTTCACCAACTCCGCGGCCGAGTCGTTTTCCAAATTCGTGTTTATAAAAATTACTTTATGTAATTATATATATCCATACGACACTAATGCCAATAGAAAAATGTTTTCAAACAATGAAGGAGCAATATTTTCGTGTGTGGTGCTAAACCCCTATACGTTTAATTGGAAGCGGAATGAGAGAACCATGTGCGTCCAAAGAAGAATTACAAGACACCCTGAACTCTTGTTCTTTCTTGTTCCCTCACCCTTAATCACCCCCCCCCCCCCCCAACCCTACTGGTTTTCCTTTCTCCATGGCTTTCCTAGCAAGCTCTTCACGTCTCGGTCGTCTTCGTATTCGTCCTTGTCTTCCTGTTTGGTTTTCCAGGTCCAGCCTGTTCCTGCTCACTTATTTGATTTTCCTTGTGTTTGTTTAATCAGAAGAGGAGCTCAGTCTTCATTACCGGCACTAGTTAATCTGACCTGTCGTCAGACTCTTTCTAGCCTCGGTGAGCGGAACGGTGTCTATAGGGAGTCGTCTCGTCTTAACAAACGTTCAAACGTCCGAGTCTCTTGGAGACAGATTCAAACCCACGGAGTGTTTGTTGGCTGTGGGGGGGGGGGGGGGGATTAAGTGCCTTTTCTCTAATTAATTGGAAGCTTTGTCAAGTTAGAATTTTCCAGTACGGGATCCCTGTGTCAGAGTTACACAAAATTAACTAAAAGAAAAATAAATTAAAAATTTGTTTAATTAAAATTACTCAGAAAAAAGATTCTCTCCTTCCGCTCCGCTGGGATTCGAACGCCAGGCTTACTTATCGCCGGTCAGGTGCTCTACCACGAAGCTACTAAAGAAATCGGAAGAAGAATGCTTTTTCTTAAGCAGCGTGGCTCAGATGGTAGCACGCTCGGATTATATTGATACATTTATTTTCCAGGAAATTTTCGAATTTTTTTTCTGTTCTGTTATAAATAGTACAATTATTATTTATCGGGAAAAACACATTTTTTCATGTTGGTTAATTGTTAGGCAATCCGGTAACAGTTGTTTCCAGTATTTTATTGTGTTGTTGAAGAGGAAACGTTTTTTTAAGCATTTTAAGCTTTCAAAACATTGTACAAGTCGCTATTGTTTGAACAATTATAGAATTTTTATGATAAATACATTGGTTTTAGGAATTTATTAAAAAAGTTTTGCTGTTCTCAGAATCTCATTTTTAAACAATAAAAAATAAACTTCAACTAAAAACATTTGCATGTCAACCAAAGAGTTGAATTTTCAAGCCAAAAAGACGATTTTTCCAGAAGCAGTTGAATTTGTATTCAAACAAACTAATTTTCTATCCAAGAAGGCGAATGTTCAACTCAACAGTTAAATTTTCAAAAACAGGAATTGAATGTTCAACATAATACCTTAATTTTCAACTACAATTATGAATCTTATAAAAAATTTCCATTTTCAACTAAAAGTTTCAAATTTCAACGAAGTAATTGAATTTTAGATAAAAAAAATTATTCTCAACGAAGCATATGATACGTAGTTGATATTTCAACCAAAAAAGATTTTAAATTTAAATGAAAAATCGTTCACTTCAACCAAGAAAGAAACGAAATTTAACACACTAGTTGAATGCGAAAATGAAGAGGATGAATTTTCAACAGAACATTAGAATTTTTAACCTAAAAAGACGAATTTTTGACAGAACAGTTAAATTTTCAAGCCTATTTTTTCTTTAATCAAGTAGTTGAATTTGTATTGAAGAAAAATTATTGTCTATAAAAAGGACGAATTTTTTACAAAATACACGATTTTTCAACAAAAAAAATCAATTTTAAATTTAAAATGACAATTAACAACCAAAGAAGAAATTAGTTTAACTTTCAACCAAGTATTGGTATTTTTTACAAAAAAAAAATATTTAAAAAAAAATTAATTTTCTACCAAAAATGATGAATTTACAATAAAAAATGGAACAGTTTAATTTTCAGTTAAAGAAATGAATTTTCAACAAGGAAAATTCATTTTCTACCGAACAAGGTGAATGAAGAAAAAAATTACAATCAAAAATAGGATATGTAGATTTTTAGTTGAGAACATTAATTTTGGATAAAAAAATTATTTTTTACGATATAGTCGAAATTTCAGCAGATGAAATTAATTTTTCACAAAAATAGTCAAATTTTCAATCCAAAAAGATGAATTTTCAAAAAAATACATGAAATTTCAAGAAAGAATATCAATTTTCAACCAAAAATAAAATAGTTACGTCTCCAAATTGGAAAATTAATTGTTAATAAAAAAACGAATCTTCAACAAAATTTTGTACACAAAAAATGAATTTTTTGCAAAATTAAATTCATTTTTTACCAAAAAATACGTATTTTTAATAGAATACATGAATTTCCTACCAAACAGTTGAATTTTCGAGCCAAAAGAAGATTTTTTCAGAGGACAGTTGAATTTTTATTCAAACAAACTAATTTTATATCTAAGAAGGCGAATGCTTAACTAAACAGTTAAATTTTCAAAAACAGGAATTGAATTTTCAACAGAATAGTTGAATTTTCAACAAAATAGTTCAATTTTCAACTAAAATTGTAGATTTTAGAAAAAAATTTTAATTTCAAGAAAAAAAAAAATGTCCACCAAATTGTCAAATTTTCGAAGAAAGAAGGCAAATTCCCTAGTATACCGTTTAATTTTCAACACAAAAATATAAATTTTCAACACAAAAATATAAATTTTTAACACAAAAATATAAATTTTCAACCAAAAATTAAATTTTGAACCGAATAGTTGAATTTTCTACAAGAATAATTAAATTTTCCACCCGAAAAGATGAATTTTTAACAAAACAGTTGAATTTTGAAGGTAAAAAGACGAATTTTCTACAAAACAGATAAAATTTTCAACCCAAAAATAACAATTCTCAACAAAAAATTTCATTCTCCTCTTAATAGTTGAATTTAACATTAAAAAATATCAATTTTCAACAACAAAAAATAGAATAGTTAAACTAAGAACTAAAAAAATTGATTATCAACAAAAAAAAGGAATTTGTAACCAAAAAAAAAAGAAAAAAACTAATTTTCAACCAAAAATATGCATTTTGAAGTATTATAGTGAATTTTTAACAATATAATTCAACTTTTAATCAAGTAGTGAAATTTTCCACACAAAAAAATGAAGTTTTAGCAAAAAAAATAAATTTTTAACAACAAAAAAATTAATTTTTTACAAAAAAAAAGCAAACGAATTTTCAACGAAATACATCAATCTTCAACCTAATCGTTGAATTTTCAACTAAAAATTAGAAATTCACAATAAAAAATGGAAAAGTTGAATTTTAAGTTAAAAATGTGAATTCTCAACCCAGAAACAATACGTAGATTTTGAGTTGAGAAAATTAATTTTGAATGAAAAGAAAGATTGTTCACGATATAGTTAAATTTTCAACAGATGAAATTAATTTTTCACAAGAATAGTCAAATTTTCAACCAAAAAAAATTAATTTTCAACAAAATAGTTTAAACATCAACCGACGAGACGAATTTTCAACAAAATACATGAAATTCCAACAAGAAATATCAATTTTAAACAAAAAATACAATAGTCGTGTCTTCAAGGTAAAAAATTATTTGTTTACGTAAAAAAACGAGTCTCCAACAAATTTATACACGCGAAAAATCAATTTCTAGCGACGAAAATTAATTTTTTACGAATAAAGACAAATTAAAAAAAAACATGAATTTTCCAGCAAATATTCGACTTTTCAACTAAAAATAATAAATATAGGTACAATAAAAAATGGAATTAGTTCAATTTTTCAGTTGAAAAAGTGGATTCTTAACTAAAAACAACGATTTTTCAATAAAATTGATCATTTTTGACCAATTAGTGAAATTTTCAACAAAGAAATTCGTTTTCCACTGAACAAGACGGATGAATAAAAAATACAATAAAAAATAGAATATGTAGATTTTCAGCTGAGAAAATCAATTTTGGATAAAAAAAAGAATTTTCTACGATATAGTTAAGTTTTCAACAAATGAAATTAATTTTTTACCAAAGGAGTCAAATTTTTAACCTAGAAAGATGAATTTTGAACAAAATAGTTCAACCGTCAACCAGCGAGACAAACTTTTAACAAAATACATGAAATTTCAACAAAGCATATTAATTTTCAACCAAAAATAAAATAGTTACGTCTTGAAATTGAAAAATTAATTTATTAAAAAAAACAAACAAATCTTCAACAAAATTGTTCACACAAAAATTGAATTTTTAGACGAAAAAATTAATTTTTCACCAAAAAAGACAAATTTTTTAGAAAATACATGAATTTCCTACCATATAGTTGAATTTTCAACTGAGAATTATAAGTTATATAAAATGTTTTTTCGGACTGGCCAATTTTTTTAGAATGCCAAATTTAGAGGCCTTCATAGATGTTAAAATTTAATAATCATCGACGATTAGATTTTCTGTTTTAAAATTGATTTTCAACCAAAAATGGAACGAATTTTTAACTAAATAATATAATTTTTACAAATCAAGATCAATTACGAATCAAAAATATAGAGGTAGACATTTATATAAAAAAACTTGACTTTCAACCAAGAATAGTGGAATTTCTTATTGAGTTGTATTGAGTCAGCTTGAAAAGCAAGAAAAAAACCGGGAAAGTGAAAGGTTTTTGAAAACAAGGGAAAAAATCAGAATTCTTGAAGAAAAGGGAAAAAAGTTCTGAAGAGAGTCTGAAGAATTTAATTAAAAGTAATCTTATATTTGCATCGTATAGTTTCACCAGATCATCATTCATTTATTGATATTTGATGTTAGAATATTAAATAGTATTTTTAATTAATTTTTTTCTGAAAAAAGATCTCCCTTTGCTCCGCTGGGAATCGAACCACAGAACTTTCAATTGCCGGTCGAGTGCTTTCCCATTTAGCTACTTGAGAGATCGAGAGAAGAAACTTTTTTCAGAAAATACACGCATTATTTTGCTAAGTGGTAAATTTTTTAAGTCCTTCGAGACGAATGGAGCGAAAGGAGAAGCTCTTTTTCAAAAAAGAATTAATTACAAATTAATTTCAAATAATTAATTTTGGAATTATTTTCTGAAAAAAGTTTCTTCTCTCGGTCTCTTTAGTAGCTTAATGGAAAAGCACCCGACCGGCAATCGGAAGTTCTGTGGTTCGATTCTCAGCGGAGCGAAAGGAGAAGACATTTTATCAGAAAAAAATTAATTTAAAAATAATTTTTAACTCATATCTCCATCTAGTCTGAAAAGACGTTAAAAATGTTCTGTTATTCTCTCAAGAAAATACAGATTCCTTAAATTTTAATAGTATTATTTGGCGAAACAAGAAAAAATCTGCCTCAGCCCGGATTTGAGCCAGGAACGCCACCATCCATGAGTAGAGCATTCACCAATTACGCCACCGAGGCCCACTTCAATAATAACGTGAGATTTTTTTAAATATTCGAAAATGTCAGTTCGTGAGGCAGAATCAGTTTCGATTAAGCCACAGAAGTGTCAATGTGATAAAACGGGGTTAGGAAGGATAGAAGGAAGGACTTGGGTGAAAAGGGGCAATGGTCACGCGTCTTTCGAAAGACAAAGAGGAATTAGGAGAAGAAGATAAAGAGCCCTACCCCCCCCCCCCCCCCCCCCCGGGGTGGATATCGACGGCAATATTCGTTAAGTCTTGCTAAGACCTGGCATGCGGCGAGGTTCGTTCATTCGGATCGCCCTTACTTGCCCTCAACCTTCCCTTATTTTTCTCACTCTCTCAAAAGCGGACACTTTCTCTCTTTCATCCCTTGGTCGAGAATTCGAGAATTTGCCAGGGTGAAGATCGCTTTCTTATCCCTGTCTCTCACTCGGCGCGGCGCGATCCCCGTTAGAGGATCAGAGCGTCAATAAGGTGTTATTTGTTTAATTTGCGGATTCGTTCCCCGCGTCGATCCTTCTCTCAATTATATTTTATTACCCTTCCAATGACAATCAAATTAATTACAACTCGAAGAATAGTCACCATTTTCAGAAAAGATAGTAATTAACTTTGCAGACTTTACACTCTTTTCCCTGTTCCCTGAACTGAATTCATCTTGTTTGGTTAAAAATTATACTATATGAAGGAATCTTTATTATCATCAGAGAATAACAGAATTTTTTAACGTCTTTTCAGACTAGATGGAGATATGAATTAAAAATTATTTTAATGAATGTTTTTCTGAAGAAAGGTCTTCTCTCGCTCCGCTGGGAGCGGAGGAGAAAGGAGAAGATCTCCATCTAAATTAAAGAAACGTTGAAAAGTTCTGTTATTCTCTGATGATAACACAGATTCCTTGAAAAAATTTAACTTGCAAAATAATTCGTGTATTTTCTGAAAAAAAGTTTGTTCTCTCGATCTCTCTAGTAGCCTAATGGGAAAGCAACCGACCGGCAATCGGAAGTTCTGAGGTTCGTTTCCCAGCGGAGCGAAAGGAGACCTTTTTTCAGAAAAAGGAAAAATTAAAAATTATACTATTCGGTTCAAAATGTAATTATTTTGAGGAAAATGGAACTACATTTTTAAAATGTATCTTTTTTGAAAAAAATTAAACTACTTGGATTTTTCACTAAAAATTTAACTATTCCATTTTTGGGTAAAAATTGATCTTCTTCCGTTTAAAATTCAACTCTTTTCTTGAAAATTTATTCTTTAAGAATTATTTCGTTAATCTAAAATTCATCTGTTTGGCTAAAAATGAATTGTTTCGAATAAAAATGTAACTATTCATTTTTTTTTTGCCTTATCTAGTTGTAAATTCCACCTCTTTGATTACGAATGCTGTTAAAAAACTGTTAGGTGGAAAATTATTCTGTTTTCGTTCAGAATTCAACTATTTGGTAGAAAATTCAACTATTTGGTTAAAAATTTAATCATTTCGTGAAAAATTTAATTATTGTTATTAAAATTCAACTGTTGAGTTGAAAATGAAACTACTCATTTGAAATATAAACTATTTCTAAAAAAATTAGTTTTTTCAAAAAATAATATTTTGGATTGAAAATTCAACTATGAGGTTAAATATTCTTGTATTTTGTTGAAAACTGGTCTATTTAAATAAAAAATTAATCTCATGAGTTGAAAATCCAACCTGTTCGTTTCAAAATGCAACTGTTACGTTGAAAATTATTCTGTTTTGGTTGA
>CAKNXH010002229.1:7542-25014 GCA_932178445.1 Andricus quercusramuli | reverse complement strand
ATTCATTATGTCAGCTGAAGATTCAACTATTGAGTGAAAAATTAATTTGTTTTTTTTGTTTGTTAAAAACTCATATTTTTGAGCTTAAAATGCGAATTTATTGCAAATAATTTGTCCTGTGGCTTAAAAACTCAATAATTTGGTAGAAAATTCAACTAGTTGGTAAAAAATTAAATTATTTTGTCGAAAATGCAATTAATTTGTTAAAAATTTAATTGTTCAGTTGAATATTGAACTACCTACTTATTTAAAATGTGAACTATTAGTTAGAAAATTAATTTTTTGAAACAATAATATTTTCGGGCTTAATATTCAACTTTTTGGTTAAAAACTTATCTTGTCTGGTTGAAGATTCAACTATTAAGTTGTGAATTAATTCTTTTTTGTTTGTTAAAAACTCATATTATCGGGTTTAAAATTCAAATTTTTTTCTGTGGAAAATTTGTCCTGTGGCTTGAAAAATCAACATTCTGGTAGAAAATTCAACTAGTTGGTTAAACATGTAATTATTTTGTAAAAAATTCAATTGATTTGTTAAAAATTGAACTACAGATTTGAAAAATGTACTATTTCCAGCAAATTAACTTTCAAAGAATAATATTTTTGGGTTGAAAATTCAACTTTTTTGTACAAAAATTCAAAATGTACACAACAAATTTTACTATTTAATTTTTGGTTAAAAATTGATATTTTTAATTTGAAATGAATCTTTTCTGTTTGAAAATAATTATATTCGATTGAAAATTCATGTATTTAGTTGAAAATTCATCTTCTTTGGTAGAAAATTAATCTGTTTGGTTGAAAATAACTATTTGTTTAGAAATGCGTCTCTTTTGTTCAAAAATTTAACCACTTGGGTAAATATTGAATTTATTTGTTAGAAATTCTGTTTTTCAACTTCTCAGTGGAAAATTTTACTATTTTGTCATAAATTCGTCTTTTTTGGTCGAATTGAACTGGTTAACATTTTTTTGATTTTTTTCTGTGTTAAAAAGTAAGTTTCAAACTGGAAATGTAACTATTCTATTTTTTGTTGAAAATTCAACTATGAGATTAAATATTCTTGTATTTTGTTGAAAACTGGTCTATTTAAATAAAAAATTAATCTCATGAGTTGAAAATCCAACCTGTTTGTTTCAAAATGCAACTGTTACGTTGAAAATTATTCTGTTTTGGTTGAAAATTCAACTATTTGGTTAAAAATTTATCATTTCTGGTTGAAGATTCATTATGTCAGCTGAAGATTCAACTATTGAGTGAAAAATTAATTGTTTTTTTTTGTTTGTTAAAAACTCATATTTTTGAGCTTATAATGCGAATTTATTGCAAATAATTTGTCCTGTGGCTTAAAAACTCAATAATTTGGTAGAAAATTCAACTAGTTGGTTAAAAATATAATTATTTTGTCAAAAATTCAATTAATTTGTTAAAAATCGAATTGTTTTGTTAGAAATTAAACTACAGATTTGAAAAATGTACTATTTCCAGCAAATTAACTTTTGAAAAATAATATTTTCGGGTTGAAAATTCAACTTTTTCGTACGAAAATTCAAAATGTACACAAAAAATTTTACAATTTAATTTTTGGTTGAAAATTGATATTTTCAATTTGAAATGAATCTTTTTTGTTCAAAAATTTAACCACTTGGGTAAAAATTGGAAAATTCAACTATTTTGTTATAAATTCGTCTTTTTTGGTCGAATTGAACTGGTTAAAAATTTTTTGATTTTTTTTGGTGTTAAAAAGTAAGTTTCAAACTGGAAATGTAACTATTCTATTTTTTGTTGAAAATTCATCTATTTCAGTTGAAAATTATACTATTTGATTGAAAATTCACGTATTATGTTAAAAATTCGTTTTTTCGGTAGAACACTAATCTTCCTGGTAGAAAGCTCATCTGTTTGGTTGAAAAATAACTGTTTGTTAAAAAATTTCTGATTTTTCTTTGAAAATTCAACTACTTGAGTGAAAGTTAAACTACTTTGTTGAAAAAGGTTTTTTTTATCTGCTTAGTGGAAATTTCAACTGTTCTGTTAAAAATCCGTCTTTTTGGTTTAATTAAACTGGTTAAAATTTTTTTGATTTTTTGTTCGCTAAAATGTAACTATTTAATTGAAAATTTATGTATTTGTTGGAAATTCGTCTTCTGCTAGATTCTCATTCGATTATTTTTTGAAAAATTCAGCTATTTTTTCTAGTTGTTTGCGTTGGTCGAAAATTCAACTGTCTTCGAAAAAATTCGTGTTTTCAAATTGAAAATTCAAATATGTTGGTGAGAGTTCAACTATTTGGTTGAAAATTGGTCTCTTTTGTTTAAAAGTTTAGCTATCTTATTGTTAATGCAACTATTTGGTGGACAAATATTATTATTTTTTTAATTCATCTTCTTTCGTACAAAATTAATCTTTATTGCTTGAAAATCAAAATTGCTGGAAAAAATGATAATCAAATAGCAGACTTCATAATCTTCCCCCTTTTCCCCACATTCCACCTTTTTAAATGGACATTTTAAAAAAACAATGCTTTTTGCAATTGAATGTTTTCTCATCATTCTTTGTTATCAGTTTCATGAAAATGATTGAATTTAAATACTTAATGGCTTATTTTTTCAGAGAAAACATCCTCTGCAACTCTACTGTGTGCGATTTCAAAAGTCAACTTTTTTATGACTGAAATCGTTTAAACCATTTTTTTAAATAACCGACTTTTAAAATGATTCACTTATTTTCAAAATTAGAAACAGAAGAGTCGAAGTAAATGTTTTGCCCGATAAAATAAGTCATGATTTATTCAAATTAAACCCCTTTTTCAAAAAATGGTAAGGAGCGACAGAAGAAAAAATTCAATCACAAAAATATTGTTAAATAATTATTTTCCGTCAGTTTCAAACTTTTCTGAATGAAAAATAATGCTTTTCATTTTATGAAAGATGACTGATGATATCATTACAATTCTCAAATTCATAGATTTATTTCACAGACCTGATTTTTGGTACAACTACATTGATGAATTGAAAATTTCATTTTGGCAAGAAAGTTATGTTCTTTGATCGAATTAACCACAACTCTATAAAGAATAAGCATTTTGAGAAAAGATAATAAAACAGTCTCTTAGAATATTCTCTAGAAAAATTACAACGGTAGTTATGATCAACTTCCATTATTCCTTTCCTATGAATAAATAAATTGAAAATTCAATTCCGGTAGGACTTTAGGTTCTTGGATAAGAGAATTTGTAAAGCCTAGCTCGTTCATTAGGGGATGAAATAAATGTTGGCAGCTGCATTTTGCACGCCTCTATATGGTTGTGGAAAAAATGACACTTTATCCATCATCCCTCTTGTGGATGGATAATGAATCGTTAGCTCACATCAGAGTGTTGGTAATAACGGTCGAAGGTGATTGTTGAAGAATTTTGGGGCCGAGAATAGTGACTGACCAGTCCTGTCGTGCATGAGAACCGACTGAAACAAAAGCTAACAAACCTGTTGGAAACAATTGACTCGCCCCTGATGGCCAGGACCAGCTTACACGCTTACACGCTTACACGCTTACACCGCTCGAGGGGATGAACAGTTGGATGCTTTTTTTCTTCCGAGAACACCCATTGTGTATCTATCGCAACATGTGTGCTCTCGCCAACGTGTTATCATCCACAAAGCAATCCACCATGTAATCGACAAATAGCCAAAGTAGAAAATTCCTATTATTAATCATTGGACTTTGATTAATTAATAATAAGACTTTCGCATGAAAGTTCAACAATGTCGTCGGAATCTCATCTTCTTTGGTTAAATTCAATTGTTTTTAGTTTGATGAAAATTTTTTTTCTTCCTAGAGTACTCATTGTCGATCAATCGTAACATGTGTGCTCCCGCCAACATATTATCAATCAACCAAAAGCAATGAGGCAGTCGACAAATAGACGAAATAGAACTTTCCCACACTGAGAAAAATGGATTATACCCGGTAATAAAAAATATGTTACCGGATATAATCTTGGAATATTAACTATGGGACAGCGATCCAGATTATTAGAACTACAATCTATAAATATTGAGAAATAGATATTACAGGATTATATCTTGGATTATTAAGCTTTATAATCTGACATAATAAAATCTATAATCCAAGATTTTTAAATCTAATATCCATATTAGAATCCTAGTCCATTAGATAACCTCAAATATATATAATAATTATTGCAAACGTATTTATAAATCTATACAAAATTTTGATAGATGAGCTCGGAATTAGAACTGGAGACCAATTTCAATTTTTTAAAAACACAATAAGCAGAGGAAAGTGGCTATCATAAGACTACAAAAATGAAAGAAAAGGAGGCTAAGTTTCTGTACTTTTACAAGTGACAGTGATGTGTAATGAAAAGAAATATAAGCTTACCCATTTTCAAAATCTAATCCACATGTGATTTAGCACTAATAATAATTTTATAACTAAATTATTACTCGTTTTAATGCAAACCGATGCATATGACACGCGCCACGATGCGACGTACCATATGAGACTACACAGACGCATGGATATTTTAAAATCTGAGATGTTACAAATTAATGTCTGAAGATTATAAGAATGTAACATCTGGAGATTATATTTGGTAAAATCTTCATATATTAGAAAAATATTATAGATTATACGCGCTAATATACTTTTCTATACGGTGAATTATTCTTTCATTCTATTAACCAGTTCGTATAATCCATTTTTCTCAGTGCATTATCAATCATTGCGTTTTGATTAATTGACAATGAGACTTTCGCTTCAAAGATCAACATTGTGGTCGACAGTTCATCTTCTTCGGATGAATTCAACTGTTTTTATTCTTTTATTTTCTAGAACACTCATTGTATATTAATCGTAACTTGTGTGTTCTCTCCAACATATCATCCTCCACCCAAAAGCAATGATGCAAACGACAAATAGCCAAAATGGAAAATGCCTATTATTAACCATACAGTCGACAAATAGGCATAAAATAAAATTTCTATTATTAATCATTGGGTTTGGATTAATTAACGATGAGACTTTTGCTTCAAAATTCAAGAATGTGATTGAAAATTCGCATTCATTTGTTGGATTCAACAGTTTGTGACTTGAAATAAACATTATTTTTGTTATTTCTTTTTTTTCTTCCAAGAACACTCATTGTGTATCAATCGTAACATGTGTGCTGTCGCCAACACACCAAGAGCAATGATGCAGTCGACAAATAGCCAAAATGGAAAATTCCTGTTCTTAATCATTGGGTTTTGATTAATCAACAATAAGACTTTTCCTTGAAAGCTCAACAATGTGGTCGGAAGCTCATCTTCTCAGGTTTAATTCAACTGTTTTCAATTCAATTTAATTTTTGTTTCGTTTTCATCCTGGAACACTCATTCTGTATCAATCGTAACATGAATGCTCTTATCAATATATTATCGTCCAACCAAAAGCAATGATGCAATCGACAAATAGGCACAAAAGAAAATTCCTATTATTAATCGTTGGGTTTGGATTAAATAACAATGAGACTTTCGCTTGAAAATTCAACGATGTAATTGAAAATTCACGTACATTCGTTGCATTCAACTGTTTCTGATTTAAAATAAACATTATTTTTGTTTTTTGTTTTTTTCTTCCTGAAACACCTATTGTTGTATCAATCGTAAGATGTGGGGTCTCACTAACATATTATCATCCAACCAAAAGCAACGATGGAATAGACAAATAGCCAAAATGGAAAATTCCTATTATTAATCATTGGGTTTTGATTAATTAACAATAAGAGTTTTGCATGTAAGATCAACAATGTGGTTGAAAGTACGTCTTCTTTCGTTCAATTGAACTGTTTTCAATATAATATCATTTTTGCTGTTAGGATACTCATGCTGCATCAATTGTAACATGTTGGCTGTTGGCAAGATATTATCATACAACCAAAAACAATGATGGTATAGACAGATAGAAAAAATGGGAAATTCCTGTTATTAATCATTGGGTTTTCATTAATCAACAATAAGACATTTGCTTGAAAGTTCAACAATGTGGTCGGAAGCTCATCTTCTCAGGTTTAATTCAACTGTTTTCAATTCAATTTAATTTTTGTTTCGTTTTCATCCTGGAACACTCATTCTGTATCAATCGTAACATGTGTGCTCTTACCAATATATTATCTTCCAACCAAAAGCAATGATGCAATCGACAAATAGCCAAAATAAAAAAATTCCTTTCAATAATCATCAAGTTTTTATCAATTAACAATAAGACTTTAGTTTGAAAGTTCAACAATGATATCGACAATTCATCTTCTGTTTCAATTCAGCTGTTTCTGATTTAGGATAAACATTTTTTTTCTTTTTTTTCTAAAACACCTACTGTTGTATCAATCGTAAGATGTGGGATCTCGCCAACATATTATAATCCACCCAGAAGCAACGATGGAATCGACAAATAGGAAAGAACAGAAAATTCCTATTAATAATCATTGGATTTGGATTAATTAATAATGAGACTTTCGCTTGAAAGTTGAACAATGTGGTCGAAAGTTCATCTTCTTTGGTTGAATTCAATTGTTTTTAATTAAATTAAATTCTTGTTTTGTTCTCTTTCTGGAACACTCATTATGTGTCAATCGTAACATGTATGCTCTCGCCAACATATTATCCAACTAAAAGCAACGATGCAATCGATAAATAGGCGAAAAATTTCTATTATTAATCATTGGACTTGGATTAATTAAAAATGAGACTTTCACTTGAAAATTGAGCAATATAATTGAAAATCCGCCTGAAATTGTTGTATTCAACTGTTTTTGATTTAAAATAAACATTAGTTTTTTTTTCCTAAAACACCTACTGTTGTATCAATCGTAAGATGGTGATGTCTCGCCAACATATTATCATCCATCCAAAAGCAACGATGCAATCGAAAAATAGGCAAGAAAAGAAAATTCCTATTATTAATCATTGGATTTGAATTAATTAACAATAAGACTTTCGCTTGAAATTTCAACAATATGGTTGAAAGTTCGTCTTCTTTGATCGAATTCAACTGTTCTCAATTCAATTTAAATTTAGTTTTGCTTGTTTTCCTTCCTAGAACACTCATTGTACATCAATCGTAACATGTGTGCTCTCGCTCACATATTATTATCCAACAAAAAGCAACGATGCAATCGATAAATAGGCAAAAAATCCTATTATTAATCATTGGGTTTGGATTAATTAACAATGAGACTTTCGTTTGAAAATTCAACAATATAATTAAAAATTCGCCATCATTTGTTGTATTCAACTGTTTGTAATTTAAAATGAACATTAGTTTTTTTTTCTTTTTAAAACACCCATTGTTGTATCAATCGTAACATGTACGGTCTCGCCAACATATTATCATCCAACCAAAAGCAACGATGCTTCGACAAATAGTCAAAATGAAAAATTCCTTTGAATAATTATTAGTTTTTGATTTAAAATAAATATTTTTGATTGGATTTGATTAAAAACGAAACAATTTTGTTTTGTTTTGTTTGTGACATGTGTGCTCTCGCTAACACGTTATCATGCACAACACGCTCCACTATGCAACTGACAAATAGACAAATTCGGAAATTCCTATTATTGATCATTGGGTTTGTTTAATTATCAACAAGATTAATAATCTCTCTAAATGATATTTATTTTTAAATGGAAGATAATGCAAGCCTGAAGCGCAAATTAGTAGGTGAGAAAGGTCGTTTCTGAATACAAATTTCTACCTTACCGACAACGAGACTATTTTACAGATAAAGTGGTTCGTGTCCGTACTAAGTTTCTACTATGTTCTCCAAGGGTTTGAAGAAGTGTCAAAATGATATTGCGCAATTGTGAGAAACGAACTTACGTAAACAAATTCAAGGTTATTTATTATTTCAATTAAGCTTCTCGCGTGAACAACAAAAATTTGCAACAAAATGTTGATTTCGAGCCAAAACAGATGCATTTTCAAGCAAGAAACATTACTTTCCTACTACAGATAAATTTTCAATCCAGAAGGACAAATTTTCTAAAAATAGTTTCATTTTTAACCAGAAAATATGAATATAACCAAACATTTTAATTTTCATTGTACTAGTTTAATTTTTCATCAAATAGGTAAATTTTCAACCTATGAAGATGAATTTTCAGTAGAAAAGTTTTTAACAAAATAGTTAAGTTTTAAGGCAACAGAAAATTATAATAACATATAATAACATAACAGAAAACGAAGAGTTTTCAACGAAAAAATCCATTTCTAATTACGAAAGATGAATTTCCAAGGAAATAGTCAAATTTTAATAAAAAAAATAATTTTCTAGAAACAAAAAACAATATTCAACCAGTTCAATTTAAATAAAAAAGATTAATTTTAAACAGAACAGTTAAATACTAAGCCAAAATGAGTAATTTTGAACAAAATACATGAATTTTTCACCAAATAGTTGACTTTTCAACTTAAAAAGGAAACAATTCCAACCGAAAATAGAATAGCTATATTTCCAGGTAAAAAATTGAATTTCAACCAAATAGTTTTTTTTAACCAAACATATGAATTTATAACGAAAAAGGTTATTTCCAAACAAATGGTTTAATTTTTCACCAAATTGTTTTATTTTCGAACCAAAAAGCGGATTTTCTACAGAACAACTGGATTTTCAACCTGAAAATATAAATTTTAAACAGAATAGGTAATATTTCAACAAAATAATATTCCGTATATAAATCAAAAACACTTGATTCCAGAAAAAAAAGACAAATACTAAACAAAATAGTTAAGTCCTTAACCAAAACAGATTAATTTTTAAACGAAGAGTTGCATTTTTAATCAATTTTAGCACTGAGAATCTTTTGAACTTTTCATCTGAAATTGAAACGAATTTTTTAAAAAATAGGTTAATTTTAAAGAAGAAGGATGCATCTTCAACTGAATCAATGCAACCAAGTAGTTGAATTTTCTCCTAAAAAGACGAATTTTCACAAAGTACATGATTATTTAACTGAAAAATATTAATTTTCAACCAAAATATATGACGTTTGAAATAAAATTATGAATCATCAAAACAAAAAAATTAATGAATTTTCAACCAAATAGTAGAATTTTAAACTAGGAAAAAGATCAGTTTTCAAACAAAAATTAAATAGTCCAATTTTCAGTTTAAAAACTTAATTTTCAATTATAAAATGAATTTTTAACGATGTAGTTGCTTTCAATTAACTAGTTGTTTTTTTAATAAAAGAAGATGGCATTCTGATGAAATGGTTGCATTTCCAACCCAATAGTAGAATTTTTAATTAAGCAAAATAAATTCCAATCCAAAAATGTAATGTTAGACTTTTAAACAACAACAAAAAATTAACTCTTAACCAAGAATATTCAGATTTTCTAATTTGAAATCATTAATTTAATTAATATATAAGCAAAAATACGAAAAATGACCCCTAGTCTATCAAGTTAAATGAAAAAAAATGTCTGGAAAATTTAATTGAAAGTATTCTCGTACTAGTCTTAAATAGTTTCAACAACTCTATTAACTGTTTAATTCACTGTTATATAAAATTACATTTAATCAGCATTTTATTTTCAAACCCCGGTTCGAAGGACCCCTGAAAAAATATATGTTTTTTCAATTCCGAGAAAATTAGGGATTGTTTTGACACCAAAAGGAACCCTTTGTAAGGTTGCCATTCAAGCAAAAAAAAATCCTTTCTTGGGACCACCCTTGTGTTCAAAGTACTTGAACGTCACGAAAAGACACTGCGAATCGAGCCTAGCCTTCATTGCGTGACCTAATCAAAAGTAATTACATACCGACGTGACGCGACGCAGCCGGTCGATATTACCACATGCATGCATGCGGTTCCAAATTTCCATGTGTATGCTTCCCATAATATTTGAAATTCGTAATTCGCTGGCTGAAAGTGCGTGCGATTAAATGCAAGTGCACACTTTTGCGAGTGCACTCGAAAAAGAACTCTGAGTGCACTCTCCCCATTCCCCATTTCCTCTAGAGGTTCATACTTGTGAGGGTGAAGCCAAAAATAACTGCATATATCGGGTTGCCTACACATAAAACAGGAGGGCAACAAAACATACTCTTACACAATTTCATATTTGATTCATGTCCCTCCAAAGGCCTCTCGTAAATGTCATAATCTTTCATATCTATCATTTTTATTATATCTCGCATATATCTTGTATATATCTTCTATTTATGCTATAGTTACTCGAAAAAGGCTTTATTGAGCTAATTTTCTTCTCCCTCGTTCTTTCCCACTTTGTTCCTTCTTTTCCAATTCGATCCCATTTGAAGTATTCAAAAAAACACTGGTTTATAGTTGGACATACCCCAATTCAGAAAAATTCAGCTCCAAATTATGTTTGACCACATGACCAGTATTTTTAAAAACCAACCGTTTATAGTTGGCCATATCTCAAATCAGCAAAATTTACCTCTTAAGTATGTTTGATCCCATTTCTAGTATTTAAACAAACGGCCTATGGTTGCTCATACCCCAACTCGGCGAAATCCACCTCACAATTCTGTTTGATGCCATTTCCAGGATTACAACAAACCACCCATTTGAAGTTGACCATACCCGAATTCGGAAAAATCTACCTCAACAATAAATTTGATTCTATTTCCAGTATTTGAATAAACCAACTGCAGTGGTACATACCCCAATTCAGAGAAATCTACCTCTCAATTCGGTTTGATGCCATTCCCAGTATTTGAGCAAACCACCCATTTTAAGTTGACCATACCCAAATTCGGAAAAATCCGCTTCAACAATAAATTAGATTCTATTTCCAGTATTTGAATAAACCAACTGCAGTGGCACATACCCCTATTCAGAGAAATCTACCTCTCAATTCGGTTTCATGCCATTTCCAGTATTTGAAAAAACCACCCGTTTAAAGTTGACCATACCCAAATTCGGAAAAATCCGTCTCAACAATAAATTAGATTCTATTTCCAGTATTTGAATAAACCAACCGTCTATAGTGGCACATACCCCAATTTAGCGAAATCTACCTCTCAATTCCGTTTGATGTCATTCCCAGTATTTGAACAAACCACCCGTTACAGTTGGCCATACCCAAATTCGGAAAAATCCACATCAACAATAAATTAGATTCTATTTCCAGTATTTGAATAAACCAACCGCCTGTAGTGGCTCCTCCCCCAATTCAGCGAAATCTACCTCTCAATTCCGTTTGATGTCATTCCCAGTATTCGAACAAACCACCCGTTTATATTTGACCATACCCAAATTCAGAAAAATCCACCTCACCATTGAATTAGATCCTATTTCCAATAATTTGAAGAACAAAGCCACTTGTCTCAAAATTTAGGATGATTTGTCTATTCCCATTTCTAGTTCTGCCGATTTTCTGGACGACCCGCCTATCGTCACTGATACCCCATTTCAGAATAATCTACCTCTTAATTCTATTTAGAACCATTTTTAGTATCCAAGAAGAACTATTTTGACCTAAAAAATTGACAAAATACCTAAAAGTTCAATCGCTACCATGTTGGATTTTACCATTGCAGCCAGAACAGAAACTGAAAATTCAAGTTCATTCTAAAATATAAAAAGGTGCAGCCGATTTGTTTTGTTAGCGGTGTCTCAGCTGATTTTGTCTTCCCTCTTTCTGTTTTATTCCATTTCCAGAATTAATAAATCACCTGTTTATAGCTAACCATACCCAAATTCGAAAAAATCTATCTTGAACATACCCAAATTCGGAAAATCTACCTCACAATCCCATTGAACCCCATTTCCAGTATTAATCAAACAACCCGTTTATATTGAACCATACACAAATTAGGAAGAATCTACCTTAACCATTCCCAAATTCGGGAAAATCTACTTCGCAATCCAATTAGACCCCATTTCCAGTAGTTCAAAAAATAAAGTGTCTCCTCGTCCCGAAATTTTAAGCGACTAGTGCATCCCCTTTTCCAGTTCCACGAATTTTTCGGGACGTCTCGTTTATAGTTGGCCATACCCCAATTCGGAAAAATTTACTTAATTCTACATAAACCCATTTTCAGTATTTAATAAAAATTAAAATTGACCTGAAGAACCTAGAATGACCTGTAATTTGGATTGTCACCCTGTTGGATTTTATTATAATAACTAGACTAAAAGAATTTAATTATAAGAAACGAATTGCACTATTTAGAAATGCAAGGTGATGCTGAAAATTTAAAATATGGAAGCAATTCATTTCATTAGCAGGGATCTTTGTGATCGACCAGTAGAAGAACTTAAATAGAGGTTTTCATTTCAGTTGTCGACTATCGTCCAATAGAGTGATTCAGAAAAATTCAATTATGCTTTGGTATTTAATTATGCTTGATCCCATTTTCAGCATTAATCAAACCATCTGTTCATAGTTAGCTATACTCAAATTCGGAGAAATCTACCGGTAATTTAACGAAAAAAGTTTTTCTTCATCTGGAAATTTCGAGCGACTTGTTCATCCCCTTTTCCAGCTCCAAGGATTATCCAGGATGACTCCTTCATAGGTGGTCATACCCCAATTCGGAGAATTTCACCTCTCAATTCTATTTAGACCCGTTTCCAGTATTTAAGAATAATAATTTTGACCTGAATAATCTAGAAATGAGCAGAATTTCAATCTTCAACCTGGCGGATTTTATCATTGCAGCCTGACAATTTCCCAAGAAGTATTTTTTTTAAACCACCCGTTCATAATTACCCATACCCCAACTCGGCCAAATGTTCCTCTCAATTATGTTTTATCGCATTTCCAGTATTAATTAAATAATCTGTCCATAGTTAGCTATACCCAAATTCGGAAACATTTACCTCACAATCAAATTAGATCCCATCTTCAGTAATTTAACAACAAAAGTTTTTCCTCGTCCCGAAATTTCAAGCGACTTGTCCATCCCCTTATCCATCTCCACCGATTATCCGGGGCGACTCCTTCATAGGTGGCCATACCCCAATTCGGAGAAATTTACCTCTGAATTCTATTTAGACCCGTTTCCATTTCATGTCTATTATTAATCAAATCACCTATCCATAGTTAGCTAAACCCAAATTCGGAAAAATCTACCTCACGATCAAATTAAACCCCATTTCCGGTAATTTAACGAAAAAAGTTTTTCCTCGTCCCGAAATTTCAAGCGACTTGTCCATCCCCTTTTCCAGCTCCACCGATTATTCGGAACGACTCCTTCATAGTTGGCCATACCCCAATTCGGAAAAATCTATCTCTCAGTTTCATACAGATCCATTCCCAGTACTTGAGAAAAACAATTTCGACCTAAAAAATCTGGAAATGACCCAGAATTTCAATCGCCACCTTGTTGGATTTAATCATTGCAGCCGGAAAATTTCCTGAGAAGTATTTTTTTAATACCACCCGTCTACAGTTGCCCATACCCCAACTCGGCAAAATTTACCTCTCATTTATGTTTCATCCCATTTCCAGTATTAATCAACCATCTGTTCATAGTTATCCATACCCAAATTCGGAAAAATCTACCTCACAATCCAATTAGACGGCAGTTCTAGTAATTTGAAGAACAAAGTGTCTCCTCGCCCCGAAATTTCAAGCGAATAGTTCATCCCCTTTTCCAGCTCCATCAATTTTTTTGGGCTACTCGTTTCTAGTTTGCCATACCCCGATTCAGAAAATTCGACCTCTTAATTCTATTTGAACCCATTTTCAGTATTTAACAAAAACAAATCGAATTGCACTATCTGAAAATGCAAGTTGATCCTGAAATTTGAAAAGGTGAACCCGATTCCTTTCATTAGCGAAGATCTTTGCGATCGACCAGTAGGAGAACTTAGAAGCGGCTTTCATTTCAGTTGTCGACTGTCGCCCAATACAGCATATTACCTTCCCTCTACGATATTACGGAGTCTTAGCTAATTTTCTTTTCCCTCTTTCTCTGCCCCTTTGCTCTTTCTCTCTCTCTCTCCATTTTCAGGAGACTCTATCTTCTCCTCTCTCTCTCTTGTGATCTTCTCTCTCTCTCTCTTTCTTACCTTCTACTCGAGGTCGAGCGTCGGAGGGTGTGAGGTCATAGTGGTGGTTGTGGCTGAGGCGACCGAGGGCGTCTGGAAAAGGGGCTCGGGGGTGTCAGGGGGGTTGGTTGGTCAGTGCTCCTTACTTAGGGGGTGGCGAGTCTGTTCTTAATTAACGCTCACCTCTTTTGCTGCAACCCCCTCGCCACCACTGGCCCGTAATGAGGGTCTTTCCATGTATTAGTGCACGCCCAGCGTGTACTTACCAACTAACCGGAAACGCGTGTGGGTGACCTAGATGAGACCCCGTCTAGCTAATTCTTTTCTTCCGCGCTGACCACTAAAGTAAGTAGATGGCCGTGTACCGCTCGTCTATACATATATATATGTCTATATATATAAATATATATGTTATATACGTGCAAAAGGGAAGTGCCAAGTTTCTCAGTGTTTGTATGTCTCTGAGAGGGTTTGAGTGTCTGACAATGAAATTGCGAGTGTCTTAGTTGCTAGCCACATACTCATATTCCGCCCCCAACTTGGAGCAGCTTCGGAGAGCGCTACTCTTTTTCCACGCTTTCTGTGCTATGCACTTGTCGAGTCGTTCTGTGGGAGTTTTAGATGCATGCGATTCTACTCTGAGACGAATGACAAACGCTCTTCCTCTTCATATTTGCCTTCATTTCCAGTAATTTCAAAAACTACCTGTTTATAGTTGGTCATACCCCAATTCGGAGAAATCTACCTCTTAATTACATTTCAACCTATTGAAAGTATTTAAGAGAAAATTTTTTATAGTTGCCCATACCCCAATTCAGAAAACCTCTTGATTATATTTGATCTCATTTCCAGTACTTTCAAATACGCGTGTATACTTAGCTATACCCTAATTCAGCAAAATCTAACTTTATCATATTTCACTTCATTATCAGTATTATTTTTTATTCAACCGTTTATAGTTTTTTATACCCCAATTCGGTAAAATGTAACACTCAATTATATTTAAACGCATCTTCAGTATTATAATCAGATGAAGAAACTATACTAAAAATCGAACTGCACTATCTGAAAATGCCAGTTGATCCTGAAATTTGAAAAGGTGGAACCGATTCGTTTTATTAGCGGAGATCTTAGTGACCGACCTATCCTAACTAAGAAAAATGTACATCTAAATTATTTTTTATTTCATTCTCAGTATTTGAATAAACTACATGTTTATAGTTGTTCATACCCCATTCGGAAGAATCTATCTATTAATTATATTTGATTCGATTTTCCATATTTGAAAAAACGTTTATCGTTAGCCATGCCCCAATTCGGAAAAGTATATCTCTAAATTATATTTGAGCCCATTTTCAGTGCTTGAAAAAAAACGTTTAAAGATAGACATACCCCAATTCAGAAAAGTATATCTCTAAATTATATTCGATCCCAGTTTCAGTACTTGAAAAAACGTGTATAGTTAACCATACCCCAATTCGGAAGAATATATATGTCTGAATTATATTCGATCGAAATTTTAGTATTTGAAAACAAACCATTTATTTATAGTATACCATACAATACTTCCAGTATTCCAAAAACCTCCCGTAAGCCATCATAATTAATTTTGAATCAATAGATATGCAGCATTTTGGATTTCATTTTTTTTATATCTGGATATAGAAAAAGTTTTTCAAATTTTCAAAGAATTTTAATCAATCATTTTCTGAGATATAATTCATATAAAATGCACCTAAGTGCTCGAAAAAAATTCTCAATAATTTTTTTGAAATCTTTTTCTGGTACTCAAAAACTTTACAGTGACAGAAATGCATGAGGGGACAAAAACCTCAATCCAGGAATAAAAATTGAAAAATAAAAATGAAAAATTCGCTATATTTTCAAGTTTTATTTCTGGGTCCAGCGAAATTTTGTTGGAATGTATTATAATACCCTGAAGTATTACCAATCCTTTGAATATTTTGAAATACCCTGAAATTTTCTTCAGTTTTTGAAAATTTCTTGGAATTTTCAAAAATACTCTGAGATATTTAGTTTGAAAATTAACAGTTGAACTACTTTGTTAAAAATTTGTTCTTGTATTTGAATATTCATAATTTTACTTAAAAAATTACTTTCTTTGTTAAAAATAGTGTTTTCAACTGATAATTTGAATCATTCATTTTCAGTTGAAAATATATCTTTTTCAGAAGAAAATTCGTCTATTTTGTAAAAAATTTGCAATTTTTGTACAAAAATTAATCCTCTTGATTGACAATTTTACGAGTTGTTTAAAAGTTCATCTTTTCTGATCAAAAAATTAATCCTTTTGTTAAAAAATGAACTATTTGTTCAAAAGTTAATCTGTTTTGCTTGATGATTTAAGTATGTTGATGAAAATTGGTCTTTTATGGTTAAATTTAAATATGTTCGATTTAAGATTGAAATCATTTTTGGTTAAAGTATCAACTATTAAATTTTTCGTTGAAAATGTATCTTGCTATCTTGAAAATTCACTTACTTGGTTGAATTTGAATTTTTGAATTAAAAAAATAATTTTAATTAATTTTCTCTCCTGAAAAAAAATTTTTCTCTTTTCGCTCCGCTGGGAATCGAACGTCAGAACTTCCGATTGCTGGTCGGAAAAAAACAAATAATAAAATAAAAAAATTAATGACATTTTTTGTTATTACGTTCGTCTTTCAGTAAGTCTAACTGCATACAAAGCCACTGAATATCGACTGACTGGCACCTTAATTTTTCGTGGGGGAGAACAAGTGGCCCACATATTCCAAAACGTTTGCAAAATAGGGGCGTGTGGGAAAAATTGAGATTCAAGTGAAGGAATAGTTGCAAATTAAATATCGTTTAGTCAGTCAACCGAAATAATACTTGAATCAAAATTATTCTCTAATTGATTTTCTTTTTAATGCTATAAAAAACAGTAAAATAATTAGGTAAATTTCAACAAAATATCTAAATTTTTAACCAAATAGCTCAATTTCTAACCAACACAGGTGAACTTGAACTAATAAAAATGAATTTTAAACGAAAAATGGAATAGTTACATTTTCAGTTTAAAAAATTAATTTTTTTCAAATAAGAAGGAATTTTCAATCAGTTTAATTTAACAAAGAAAGAAGAATTTTTAACAGACTAGTTGAATTCTCAACCAAATGAACGAATTTTCCACAAACAATATTAATTTCTTACCCAAAAAGATGAATTTTTTTTTTAAAAGTTGACTTTTAAACTGAAAAAGATAAATTTTCAACGATAAAGGTAACCAAATACATGAATTATAATCGAATAATTAAATTTTTAACGAAAAAAAGATATATTTTCAATGAATAGTTCAATTTTCAACTTAAAAAGACAAATTTTTAACAAAAAATGGAATCTTTAAGTTTCCAGTTAAACAATAGATTAAAAAAAAGAATTTAGAACCAGTTGAACTCAA
>CAKNXH010002228.1:198517-210122 GCA_932178445.1 Andricus quercusramuli | reverse complement strand
TTTGAAATTTAAAAAACTTTTGAATTAGGATCAAGGAATTGAATCGTTTAAAATCATATTTTAAATTATGAGAAATATATTATGTTTATTATGTAATTTACATAATGGAAAAGTACCCAAAATTATGATTGTACTTCAAAATCATTTAAAAATGTTCAGATTGAGAATTGATTGGCTCTTATTCTGTAGTCAAATATTGCTAAATTTCAATTTTATTGTGTGAAAATGAATTTATAAAATATGGAATTCGAACTTGAAAAAGTTAAAATAAATAATTCTGTAAAATAAACAAAAATTAAACTTTCGCTACACATAGGAGCATATTCTAGTTTTGAACAAAATAATTTTGTAGAGATGTGAAATGAAAAATTGTTTTATTAAATATCGCATACTGAAAGAGAAAAGGGAAAGTTTTTCGACAATATAGGGAAAACAGGGGAATTTGAATTAAAAAAGGGGGAACGCAAGGAAATAGGGGAAAAACTGTATTCTCTGTAAATTATAAATAAATCGCTGTAGATATAAAACTTGAGAGCCCAAAAATTGCTTGATAAAAAAATTGAATAAATTTGAAAAAAATATGGCAATTAAAAAGTCAAAAAGTTATTTTTAAACATAGTTTCTCCAAAAAGGAAATATTCGAAATATAAATTTCCGAAATAATAAAATTCCCGACAAAAATTCACCGAATAATAAAATATCCCATGCTGTAAAATTTACGACACTAGAAAATTATCAAATTTAAAAACTTGAAAAAATAGTATTTCAATCAATCATATTCGTTAATTAAAAATTCAATCATGTAATATTTTAATCAAACAAATTTTGTGATGTTGTTCAATGTACTTTTTGAATGTGAAATAACAATAATTGGGAAAAATATATTTATCAATGCGAACGAATAATGCAAGAACAAGATTTTTATTACAATGGCAACAAATTGAAATAACTACTATGCACAATTTAAAAAAAGCTTGAATTGAGAATTTTTTTTCAATTATTGTTATTTTAAATCTAGGAGATAATTTTGCCGATACTGTAAAATTCCCGAATAATACAATTCCCAAAATATAAAAATTCTCAATTCGAAAATTCCAGAACAGTTTATCATATTACCGAATTAGAAAATTCATGATTAATGAAATTCCGTGATATAAAATATCCGAACTAGAAAATTCTCGAATTTAAAAAATTAAACAAATCGTTCTTGATGAATATTATTTATTTATTAAAAAAACAATAATCAAATATTTTTATCGAAGAATGTTTTTTTTATATTTTATAATATTTTCTAAACAAACTTTGCAGGATTCAATTCACCACAGATTTATCTTAAAGTTTATTTTCTATTTTTTTAATTAAAAATTTTATTTTTGAGAAAGGATTTTGTATTTTAAAATAAAGTATGCACAGTTTCAAAAAAAAGTTTTCAGCCAGAAATATATTTTTTCAATTATTCTTATTTTAAATTCAAACAATATTTTTAAAAAATGAAACATTACAAATTGTTTTCTTTGATAAAAATATTTTAGTATTTCATTTTTATTGAATAAATAATATCTATTAAAAACCATTTTTTTTTATTATTTAAATTCGGGAATTTTTGCAGTTGGGAAATTTTTTAATTCAGCAATTTCCTGTAGAGAATTTTATTATTCGGGAATTTTCAAATTCGGTAATATTATGGGATGACTGAACAATCCCGAAAAATAAAATTTCCGACACTGTAACATTCCCAAATTGGAAAATCCCCGAAGAATAAACTTCTCGAACTGGAAAAGTCCCGAAAAAGAAAAATCCCGAATGACAAAATTCCCCTAACAATGAAATTCCCGACAGTTTATATGTAATATTACCGAATTTGAAAATTCTCGAATTATAAAATTCCTGAATTTTAACAATTAATTTTGTTCATAAATATTATTTACCTATGAAAAATATAATAATCAAATATTGTTACAACAAAAAATTATTGCTCAGGTTCAAATTATCTTAAATTATTGTTTGAATTTAAAATAACAACAATTGAAAACCATTTTTATCCAGAAATTTATTTTTGAATTGTTATTTTATATTCAAAAAATAATTTTAGAAACTTAGAAATAATGTTCTTATATAAAAATAGTTGATACTTATATTTTTAATAACTAAATAATATTTACAAAAAAAAGTTTGATTGCTTAAATTCGGGAATTTTCAAATTCAGTAATATAATAATCTTTCGGGAATTTTATCATTCGGGAATTTCCCAATTCGGTAATATTATAAGCTGTTCGGGGATTGCATCATTCGGAAATTTTATTATTCTGGAATTTTATTATTCGGGAATTTTCCAATTCGGTAATATTATAAACTGTTCAGGAATTTTATAATTCGGGAATTTTTCTATTCGGGAATTTTCTAATTCTGGAATTTTACAGTCTCGGGAATTTTATTTTTTGGGATATTTCAGTCGTCTCAATATTGCAAACTGTCGGGAACATTTACAGGAATAATTAAATTATTTAAATTCGGGAATTTTCAAATTCAGTAATATTATAAACTGTCAGGAAATTTTATCATTCGGGAATTTCCCAATTCGGTAATATTATAAACTGTTCAGGAATTTCATCATTCGGGAATTTTATTGTTCGTGAATTTTAAAGTCTCAGGAATTTTAGTTTTTGGATTATTTTAATCGTCTCAATTTTACAAACTGTCGGGAATTTTCCAATTCGGGAATTTTCAGTCGTCCCAAAAATTTTCTTTGATTAAAATATTTTATAACTGTATTTGTAATGACTAAATAATGTTGATTAAAAAACAATTCCTTTTATTTGTTCAAATTCGCGAACTTGACAGTGTCGGATATTTTATAATTCAGCAATTTTCGGCTGCGCAGTTTATTATTGAGAAATTTTAAAAATCAGTAATAATATTAAATGCCAGGAATTATTTTCATTGTGTTTTGCAGTGTCAGGAATTTCATTTTTCCGTATTTTTAGTCATCACTTTGAAATCATTAAATAACAATAAAACAAGTTCAAAATTATGAATTTTTTTGTGCTAACCTATAGAAAAAATAAAATTACCTTCAAATGGAAAATTGATAAAAATTGAAATTATTAATGATGAAGGCGATTCCGAAAAAGGGTGTTTTTGTGCTTTTGCGTAATGCCCGAGATATATAACAATTCTGAGCGCGGCTAGCACGTTTATAGCGGCATCCAATTAGCTTTGCGACGGTCGATCGGGAATAACCGGCACCGGTTGCGCTCTCAGACGGCCCTCAGTTGCTTCCCCGTTCGCATATATACATACGTATATGTCCAGATCAATTGTACATTATATCGCGGTTAAAATGCTGAGACTCTACGTTCTCAGTCTACAGGTCGATCCACAAAAAAAATTTTTGCGGCATACAATTTTTGCAGTAAAAAAACACCCATCAAAAAACCATAGTAAAGGGGATGGGGGTCTAGCCTTCAATGAATGAAAAATAGGACAGTCCTAACTTCGAAATTCCTAATTGGGGATCACCAACACATTTCTTGGCATTCCAGAAATGGAAAAATTGTAATGCTGGGGAAATAAATTTCGAGGTATTTCCCAGGTGAAAAAGTTTTATATATATATATATATATATATATATATATATAATTATATTTTATTACAGGCAAAGTATGTAATCGAATATATATTATACACATTGCCTAGGCATTCTATGTAATCCCTAGGCATTCTATATAATCCTTATGCATTCTATGTAATCCCTAGGCATTCTCTATAATCCCTAGGCATTCTATATAATCCCTAGGCATTCTGTATAATCCCTAGGCATTATATCTAATGCCCGGCACGAGATAGGTAAAGTTTATAATTTCGATTTAAAATATAATGATAGAGTTAAAGAAGGGCATGATAAATTCACGAACACTTACAGAATTTAACACACGTTTACTTGCTATTTATTAAAAACACGGCATGCTGGAATCACATTTCGATCGACCCTGAGCTTTGTTTGTTACACATAAACACTTATTGGTTCGACACTTTGTTTCGCAGAAATATTAAAAAAAACCTTGCCCCGTTGAAAAATCTTTAATAGTATCATCAATTTTTAATTTACAATTTTCATCAGACTTTGACGTTTCTTTTTGAATAACAATTCATTAGGTTTTAAAGAGATTCGTGACAAGCGATATTTTAACCATTTTTTTAAACAACAAAGTCGATTTTTTTGAATTATCAAAATTACTATTTATAAAGATTTTCACACTTATAAAAAATGTCCTGAATCAGTGCAAGAATAGGATGGTCGAAATTTATACCTGTACGTCTTGACAAAGTGGGCGGAGAAAGTCTGGAAAAGTCCTGTTTGACTGTCGGCTTTGTATGACAGCTTCAACTTTAATTACATATCAATTTGAAAGTAATTTAGATTGAATTATGAATTTAAATTCCATGTCAAATCATGAAGTTTAACCCAGATTTCTCACGAGAAGAAAAGACGTTTTTGTAAATTTTATTCAGAATCGTTGATATTAGGTAAATCAAGTTGAAATTCAACATTTTTCTTCACTACCAGCCATAACATGCGAATCAAAACTTATTTTTTAAATATCACACGCATAAGTTTATTTTGAAGGGTCCCTAAAAAACATGTAATTGAAAATTTTGGTTTTGCGAGTTTTTGGCGCTAATTATGATTTTTTTCGAAATTCTTTTTTCCGTACAAATGATTTATGATACAACTTTTCATTGATAATTAGGTATTTATATACATTATTTTAAAAATTTATTATTGTTCTTCGCAATTTTTTCTTATTATAAAGTTATGAAGTCGCGGTTCCTTCCGAATTATTTCACGCATTATGAACTGTTCAGTTCGAGCGAACCAATCATAAATTAAATTAAACAAGCATAATTGTTTTAAGAAATTATTATTTTTTATAACTATCTTTTTTATTAATGATAGTTGCGGTTTTTGGACTATAAGTTGAAAATTTTAGAAAAAACCCGCAACAATCTTGCATTACTATAGAAGAAGATAGTTATAAACAATAACGATTTGTTAAAAAACATTAGATATGTTAAATTGCACCCATTATTACCTCAAACTAATTGAAAAGTTGGAAAAAGGTTGAATATTTCAGAAAAAAACAACTTTTTTGCATTATTCAATGTAATATTATTTAGAAAAATAATAAATTGTTTAAACAAATATCTTTGTCAGCATGGATTAATTATCATCTCACTCTATTTGAAAAGTTCGAAAGAAGTTAGAAATTCGGGAAAACCGCGACTTCCGAACTCTATTCTAAGTAAAAATTCCTAAAAAGTATAATAAATTGTTTAAACAATTTGTATGAACATCTCATTATTATTAGAAAGGAGTATTTCATGCATTACTAATTATTGGCGCTAAAAACACGCGAAACCCAATTTTTCACTCAAGGGGTCTCTTTGGGACCATATAAAACAGACTTCTGCGGGTAATATTTAATAAATAAGTTTCAATTCGTATTCAAACAAATGAAATTTGAAACCAAATTTCCAGTACGTTTTTAATTATTTCTCGAAAACTAAGGGAGAAACCATTTTTATATTTACAGGGATTTTAGAGCATATCGTAAGCTATCTTTACACAATTTTTTTAAAGAAAATCAAAAGTGGATTTTTTTCAAAAATCGAGTCTTTCTTGTTTTTAAAAAATCCAAAAATTGATTTAATTTTTGTTTTCAAAAAATATATATTTTTAACTGCGTCTTATTATGAATATTAAAAAAATAGATATTAACTCTATCTTTAAAATCACCAAAGTAATGAAGGTTTTATAAAACAAAAAACTGCTCAAATGGAGAATATTTATTACATACTTTGCCTGGTCTCTTCTGGGCATTACATATGATTCCTAGGCAATCTGTATAATAGAGAGTATTACATACTTTGTCTGGGCTCTGTTGGGGATTATATATAATGCCTAGGGATCATATACAGGGTGACCCATTTTAATCTATAATCCCAAATATCTTCTAAAATCTAAACTACCCCATCAACATAAAAATCGGGTCATACAAAAGTTGACCAGGACATAGGGGGCCATTTGACTGTACCATTGATTTTGACTTTGAGGTCAATGTTCAAGGTCATTTCAAGGTCAAGACACAAAGTCAAAAAACAAAGTCAAATGCACAAAAAACGATCAGATGCCCTTTTTCTGAATTTACGTTGTTTTCTGGGTAAAACAAACGTTTAAGATGTCACCTTTTCCGCCACGACCTTCAGATCAATTTTCAAGGTCATTTAAAGGTGAAGACAATTTTTAAAAATAGAAATCCCTATTTTAGACTGCGGACTTGTAAAGAACGGGAAATTGTACGTGAAAATTGGCATTTTAAAATCTTTTATTTTGACCTGCAGAAGGTCATATCAAGGTCAAGTATTTAAAAAGTTCTTAGAAGCTTTTTTTCAATTCACTGGTTTTCTGGGCAATCTCAATGACATTGAGATTGCCTTCGACAAGTACAAGATAAGTTGCACAAATTTCGACGGCATTGACTAAATTGACCTTCAAGTGTATTTTCCAGGCTTATGAAGATCAATGTCATTTTTTTAAATAAAAAAGTTGCCGTTCTTTACAGAAGTTTGATTTACTTTTAGCATTGCCCAGGAACAACGCCGTCAAGCATCCCAAAGGGGTGAGAATTTACTACGTCCACGTCGTTGTTTCCGGGTAACGCTAAAATTAAAGTCAAGGTGCTTTCATTTTTTGCAACTTTTCTATTCAAAAAAATGACATTGACCTTCATGACCCTGGAAAATACACTTGAAGGCATCTCCAACGTTGAGATTGCCCAGAAAACCAGTAAATTGAAAAAAAGCTTCTAAGCTTTTTTTAAATAATTCACCTTGATATGACCTTCTGCAGGTTAAAATGAAAGATTTTAAAATAACAATTTTCACGTAGAATTTGCCTTTCTTTACAAGTCCGCAGTCTAAAATAGAGATTTCTATTTCAAAAAATCGTCTCGATCTTTAAATGACCTTAAAGATTGAACTGAAGGTCATAGCATCTGATCGTTTTTGTACATTTTACTTTGTTTTTTGACCTCTTCAAGGTCACGAAAACAACATTTTCATAGCACATTTTTGACGTCAAATTTGCCGCTCTATCTGGAGCTATACAAGTAATTTAGTGTGATCCTACATAATCCATTTGAAATCCTATGCAATACACTTGTAAGGCTAGGTAATTCAGTAATAATCTTATGTAATCCACTTTCAATCCTGGGTATTACACTTGTAATCCTGGGTAATGCACTCACAATCTGAAGTAATACTCTATTAATCCAGTGCATTCATAAGCAATGTACCTGCAATCCTAGGTGATCAAATTTTAATCTGAGGTACTTAAATTGTAATCTGCGATAATTCACTTGTAATCCAATGCTATTCACTTGTAAGGCTAGGCAATTCAGTAATAATCTTATGTAATCCACTTTTAATCCTGGGTATTTCATTTGTAACCCTGGGTAATCCACTTACAATCTGAAGTAATACTGTATTAAACCCGTGTATTCATAGGCAATATACTTGCAATCCTAGGTCATCAAATTTTAATCTGGGGTACTTAAATTGTAATCTGGGATAATGCAGTTGTAATAGTAAGCAATCCAATTTTATTGCAGGGTAATATACTTGTAATCTCGAATTATACAAGTAATTTAGTGTAATTGTAGATAATCAGCTCATAATCCTATGTCAACCACCATTAATCCTAGGCGATCATTTGTTATCCTGAGCAATCCGCTTGCAATCTTAGGTCATCCCGTTGTAATCATGAGGGATCTATTTGCGGTCTTACGTAATCCACTTGTAATCATAAGTAATCCACTTGTAATCTTAGGCAATTCACTTGTAATCTTAGGCAATTCACTTGTTACCCTAGGAAATCTACTTGTCATTCAGTGTAATCGTAGACAATACACTTGTAGTTCTAGGTAATCCATGTTAAATCATAGGCTTCTAAATCATATGCACTTCTTAAATCATAGGTTAAATCATAGGCACTTCTAATCCTAGGCAATCAATTTTTATTCCTAAGCAATCCACTTACAGGTATAATCATAGGGAATCTACTCATAGTACGATGTAATCCACTTCTAATTCACTTGAGATCCGCTTCTAATCCACTTACAGTTCATTAAAATTCACTAGTAATCCGCTATAATCCACTTGTAATCTTAGATGATCTACTTGTAATCATGGGCAATCCACTAGTAGTCTTATGTAATTCGCTTGTAATCCTATAAAATATATTTACCATCCAGTGTAATCGTAGGCAATCCACTTGTAATCTGGAGTAACTCAAGTTATTTCGTGTGATACTAGATAATCCAATTGTAATCCTAGGAAATCCACCTTTCATCCCATCTAATTCAATTGTAATCCTAGGCAATACCGTTGTAACCTTCTGTAATCATAGGTAATCTACTTATAATCCAGAACAATACATTTTTAATCCTCTTGTAATCTGGGGTTATACGCTTGTGATCTGGAATAATATATGTAATATAGTTTGATTTTATACAAACTTCTTGTAACCTTAGGCAATCCACTTGTAATATAGTGTACTACCATGTAATCCATTTGTAATGCGGTGTAATCCACTTCTAATATGGAGTAACCCGAATAATTTAGTGTGATCTAGACATTTTACTTGTAATCTTAGGTAATCCACATTTATCCTAGGTGATCAAATTGTCATCCTGAGTATTCCACTTATAGTTAAAGGTAATCCACTTGTAATCATGTTCTTGTCGAAAATAATTCGCTTTTAAACTGGGGCAATACAATTAATCCAGTGTAATCCTATACAAACCACTTGTAATCCCAGTTAATCCACGTGTAATATAGTGTAGCTTTAAGTAATCCACTTTTAATCATAGGTCATCCACATGTAATCCGATTGAAATGAACATACGCGTGAATCAAGTTTTTTCGGGGTAATCTACCATAAATTTGTGTAATCCAGAGTAATCTGGAGTAATCTGAGGTAGTACAGGGTAATTATGCATATGGAGGTAATCTAGGGTAATCCGATATAATGAGGGGTAATCCGACTTTTGGCAGTTATAGGTAATTCCCTTGTAGTCTTAGGAAATCCACTTGTAATCTGAAGTAATACAAGTGATTTAGTGTACCCATAAACAATCCACTTCGAATTCTAATTAAACTTGGTAACCACTTGTAATCCTGGATAATCCATTTTCAATCCAGGGCCAACCACTTGTAATCCTTTTGTAATCTGTAGTAATACAAGTAATGCAGTATAATACTAGACAAACTACTTTTAATCCTAAACAATCCACTTGAAATCCTAGATAATCCACTCATAATCTGAGGTAATCCAAGCAATTCAGTGTAATACTAGGCAATCCACTTGTAATCCTAGGTAATCTTAGATAATTTACTTGTAAGCCAAAGTAATCCACTTTTAATACAGTTTACTCTTAGGTAATACACTAGTATTCCTGGGTAATCCATGTGAAACTCTAGAGAATCCACTCATAATCTGAGGTAATCCAAGTAATTCAGTATAATACTAGGCAATCCACTTGTAATCCTAGGTAATCTTAGATAATTACTTGTGAGCCAAAGTAATACACTTTTAATACAGTTTACTCTTAGGTAATCCACTAGTATTCCTGGGTAATCCACATGAAATTCTCGAGAATCCACTCATAATCTGAGGTAATCCAAGTAATGCAGTGTCATAATTGGCAATACACTTGTAATCCTAGGTGATTTACTTATATCCGGAGTAATCCACGAGTAATAATGATCATTCCTAGGAAATCCACTTGTAATCCTGGATAATCCACTTGTTTTCCTGGATAATCCCATTGTAATCCCACGTTATTCAATTGTAATCCTGAGTAATCCACGTGTAATCATAGTAACTCCACTTGTAGCCATAGGTAATTCAATTGTAATCCGTGATAATCTACTTGTAATCCTAGGAAATCTAGAGGAATGTCCATACGCGTGAGTTTAGTTTGGGTCGAGCAATCTGCCATAATTGAATATAATCCAGAGTAATCCTGTGTTCTCCGGTGTAATCTTAGGTAATCCAGGATAATTCGGTATATAGTACCCAATTTGGGCCACTCCCAAAATTTAAAAAATACCATATACCTATAAATTAAAAATCGCTAATTCTGCATTTGATTTTTGCACAGCCCTGTAGTCTGGGCCCGTGGAAAAGAAGAAGGAACTGAACGTAAGAGGGCCCAGATAGGTAGAAAGAGAGAGTAAGAGGTTGGGGTAAAGAAGGCCGAGAGGGATAACAATGAGCCATTTGTTAGGTAGCCCATCCCTCGACACTCGGGGCACAATGGACGCTATTATCAGCTATTCATCGAGTCCTGTTAAACTCTATAAAGAGCCACCACTCCTTCACCCTTCCACCTCGGACCCACCTTCGGGCCCTTTAAAAATGAAGATATCGTCCGTTTTTACGAGAGTCATGTCAATTAGGACTACCAATCATTTCATAATCACGAAGAAAGGATAATGTGAAGAAGAAATACCTTGGATAAAAGAATTTCCGTTTACATATCTGTTTCCAAATTCTAAAATTCTACAATTCACTTGGTGACAAAAAAGACTATCAGTTTTGCATAATCATTTCAGGATTTGAAAGGTAGCATGTCATAAGGACGTAACCCATATTTTCACAACTTCACAGAAGACAAAAAACCTATTCAAAAATCGGATTTTTCATAAAAAAAAAAGAACGTACTGTTGAGATAAATCAGTGATAGACTGATCCCTGAAAAGTTTGATTGGAAAATGTTATTAGGTTCCGACAAAATTGTGGGAGAAAGGTTTTTTTCTCTCGGCTACACCTTTGTAAATTGCCGGATCTTTAAGCTTGTTGACTTTTTTCAGCAGCTTTCCACACATTGCCTTCAAACGAATCTCCGTGGTAGTTCTTCGCTGTGAATTTCAATTTCTTGGACCACAATAGAGCTTTTTTTTTGACTTAAGAGAGGATCGAAACTAAACCCTTACAGAATGAATGATTTACGAATCTCTGTAAAACATGAAGTTCAGGGATGATGCATTTTCCTAAAAAATAAATGTTTCCATCTTCAGTGAAAAGAGGAAGATTGACTGTGCTATGCTATTCTTTACTATATATTTGTTGTCTCTTCCTGCTAGACAAAACTTTTCGTAATCATTTCTCACATCATCATAAGTTTTGAATTTTATGTGATTTTCCATTTCTGACCTATTAACTTTACTTGTATGGGCATAACTGCTTAACCGATTCCCAAGATTTTCACCTCTTCTGAAATCACCTCGTAAAATAAAACAGTATGAACAAGGAAACATTGCTGTTGCAGGTTGTTGGCCATTTATTAGAAGTAGAACCTCAAAACCTGCAAACAATTTGGATGGATTATCATTGATATGTGTTAGTTTGAATGGTTTGAATAACAATTGAACATTTTTATAAATCTCTTTTATTTGATGAACGGTGCATAATAATATTAGTCCATCTATGCTAGATACAGAGAATTCAAAAAATTTGAGAAGATTTCCGAGAATTGAGAAT
>CAKNXH010002228.1:187121-198507 GCA_932178445.1 Andricus quercusramuli | reverse complement strand
AAAAAAAAATCAGACAATTCAGAGAATTTAGAAGAATACAGAGAATTCGAAAGATTTCAGAAAACTTCAGAGAATTCAGAAGATTTTAGAGAATTTAGAAGAATTCAGAAAATTCAGAACAATTTAGAGAATTGAGAAGAATTCAGAAAATTCAGAGAACTCAAAAGAATTCACAGATTTCAAAAGAATTAACAGAATTCAAAAGAATTTAGGGAATTTTGAAAAAATTCAGAGAATTCATAAGAATTCGGAGAATTCCGAAGAATTCAGAAAATTCAGGAGAACTCAGACAATACGAAAGACTTGGAGTTATATTTTCAGTCAATAAAAATAATATTAAAAAAAAGAAATAGTTGAATCTCTGGATTACACCGGATTATCAATTCGGATAACCGAGCAATCTAGTAGATTACCAGAGTTTTTTCCCCCTCGAAAACATACTTTCAAAATTGGAAACAGAAAAGTTGTAGATAATGTTTTTCCCCCAAAAACAAGTCAGTATTTAATAAAATTTAACATTTTTTCAAGAATTGGTAAGAAGCGATAGAAAAAAATTATGTTTCAAAAATCATTGTCGGAATAATTTTTTTTGTCAGTTTAAACATTTTTTTTTCATGTTTTTGGCACCTCAACTATCTTAATTCTTCCGGGACACACCGGCAAACGGATCCACGACTTTTCCTACTCGGCAATTTAATCGGCGATTACTTAAGGCCCATTACGTTTAAGTGCACGATAGCCACTAAGTATAGTTGTCGGTGCAATCTTAAGGGTCGTAAAGATGAGAAAGCGTCTATTTAGTCCTTTCTTATGGCAAAATTTCTAAAATATGTTCACTTTTTAATTACACAATCTCGATGTGAAATCGGCTTCCCATAACAATTTTTGTTAGTCCCAAAAACACGTTTGAAAACTGTTTTTTTTTTCTAGCATATTAAGTAGGTGAAGCGCGATTTTTTGCTGATGAACACTGAAAAATGATGAAAATTCCAAATTTGCTGGAAATGACTACGATACTTCCCGAAAATATATTTTTTTAAAGTTCCAAAAATCGTGTTTTGCGTAGACTGACCCATCTCATTGCAATTTATAACAAAATGCCCAAAAACAAAATTACACAAAATAAAATTTTGAGTAAGTTAGGAAAAAAAGAACCTTCTATCTCTAATAGGTGGATCATTTCGAATTATATTGGATTACCTCTATGTACAGAGAATTTCAATCAAGTGTTTTACACTGAAATGCATAGGAGTACTCTGGATTACATAAAATTATAGTGAATTACTCCCCCTAAACTAGACTCACGTGAATTTTCAACCAGAAAGTATACTTTTTAACAAAATTATTTAATTTTCAACAGAGTGCATTTATTTGTCACTAAGAATGAATTTTTAGCAAAGTAGTTAAACTTTCAACCAAGTAGCTAAATTTTCAACTAAAAATATTAATTCTCCACCAAAAAAGACCAATTTGTAATAAAATACATTAATTTAAACCAAAAAGATGAATTTTCAACTGAAAAAGATACAATTTAAATTGGAATAGTTGAATTTTTAGCTGTAAATATTAATTTTTTATAAAAAAAAAAGAATTTTCAACAAATCAGTTGTCTTTTCAACCGAAAAGAATAAGAAAGAAGTTCAAACTTTCAACCAAGTAGTTGAATTTTCAACTAAAAAATACCAATTTCCAACAAACAATGGAATAGTTATGTTTGCAGTTATCAGGTTACAGGTGACAAAACTATTCAATTTTTAATATAGTGCCTTACTTTTTCATTGAATAGTGGAATTTTCAATAAAAAATATAAATGTTTAACTAAGAAGATTAATTTCTTACCGAAAAATATAAATTTTTAATCCGAAAGTTGAATCTTCAATTTAAAAAAGTACATTTTCAAGTAACAAATGGAATAGTTACATTTTCAATTAAAAAAATTACTTGTTCACAATTATCCGATGTCAGATAATTTTTATCCGTCACCAGATAAACATTATCTGACGTCGGATAATTGTAGTTTTCAATTGTTTGCAACGTTTTTATCTAACTTCAGATAAAAAATATCTCTAGGATTTACTGTGTGTTTTGTTTTGTGAACAAGTAATTTTTTGAATTGAAAATGTAAATATTCTATTCGTTGGTTGAAAAATTACTTTTTTGAATTGAAAATTCAATTCTTGGGTTGAAAATTTATATTTTTCAGCAAGAAATTAATCTTCTTGGTTAAAAATGTATATTTTTTATTGAAAGTTCCACTATTTAGTGAAAAAGTAAGGCACTATTCCAAAAATTAAACAGTTTTGTGACCTGTAACCTGGTAATCCTGGTAAATCGAGTAATTCGAGTAAATTACATAGGTAATCCAAATTGTTTTCCACTATTTCGTTAAAAGTTTCTTTTTTAATATAAATTGTTTTAAACTGAGAATTCAACTGTTAAACTGTGTTAAAAGTCATTTTTCGGTTGAAAATTCAACAATTTCGATAGAAAATTTAACTACATTATAAAAATTCGTTTGCAAATTCGTTTTTTTTTTTTAATTAATTTTTTCAGTCAAACATTTAACTATTTCATTTTTGGTGAAAGTGTATCTTCCTTAGTAAAAAATTGATGTATTTTGTTATGATTTCGCTTTCTTTTTGGAAAAATAATCTTCTTGCTTGAAGATTCAACTATATGGTTAGAAATTCATAAATTTGACAAAATTTTGTCTTTTTAGATAAAAAATTAATCTTTGCTTACTTTGAAAACTCAACTATTTGGTTGAAAATTTACGAATTCTATTCAATGTTTGTATTTTTGGGTAGAAAATTAATCTTCTTACTTAAGAAATCAACTACTTGGTTGAAAATTCATGTATTTTCTGGTAGAAAAATAAACAATTCTGTTATAAAGTATCATTTTAGGTTGAAAAGCCAACTGTTTCATTGAAAATTCGTCTTATTCAACTATTTTGTTGAAAATTCTTTTTTTGTAACGAATTAATTTTTACAACTAAAAATTCAACAATTCCAATTTTAGTTGTAAATTTATCTATTTTAGTTGAAAATTCATCTTTTTGGTTGAAAATTCATGTAATTTGTTACAAATTGGTCTTTTTTGGTAGAAAATTAACATTCTTAGTCGAAAATTTAGCTACTTGGCTGAAAGTTGAACTACTTTGTTAAAAATTCATTTTTGGTTGCAGGTACATCGTTCTAGTTGAAAATTCGTTTCATTGGATGAAAATTCAAATATTTCCTTGCGAATTGGTTGTTTTTTTTGGTAAAAAATTAATTTTTTAAATTGAAAATCTAACTATTCAATTTTTTGGTTAGAACATTGTTTTTTAAAATAAAATTGAACATTCAACTATTTCGTTGTGAATTTGATTTTTTTGGTAAAAGTTGGATGTTGTTGCTTAAAAATTCATGATTTTTGTTGAAAATTCCACTATTTACTGACAAATTAATGCACTTCATTGAAAATTAAACAATTTGGTTAAAAAGTCATTTTTTGTTTAAAAATGTAACTACTTGGTTGAAAGTTAAACTACTTTGTTAGCAATGTAGTTTTCTGGTTTAATTTTCAATCCAAATTAATATTATAATAATTATTATTGATTATTTCATTTTCAATCCAACATTTCATAATAAATACATAAATGGAGACCATGGCATGTTTTAGAAGCAAATACCTGTGGGCGTGCCAGTACATCACATTCACAAAGTGTGTGATGAGTTGTCTCCATTAGAAAATCACACTTTCAACAACGAGTGTTGTCTCCAATCCTCATGTTGATCAAGTGTTTTCTCAATCAGCAGTGTCCAGTAAGCATCCCTACTACGATATCAATCTACCTTCTCTCCATTTTCAAGAGTTCATTAGTCCTCTTAGTACATGTACCGGATATGAAATTTTTAGAATGCAACATTTTTTTGGTTCCCTGCCAAAATCTTTCATGATCCTATGAGAGCCATCCATCAAAGGCTCCTTTAGTCGATGTGTACAAGATACCGCAGTAGGATTGCGGGCCAATCAGGGCCTGTGAAGCTCCCAACTAAGCCAGTGCATCTGCTTTCTCATTGCCTTCAATATCTTCATGGCCGGGAACCAAGATCAGACTGACCCAGTTTTTACCGGCAACCTTAAGATGATCTTAATGCAACTCCAGACTAGTCTGAAAGTGAACTCTTCAGACGCAAGAGCCTTAAGTGCTGCTTGCCTGTCAGAAAAAATGTAAATGTGCTGGCCTTCATAAGCCTGCTTACAAATTTCCTCCAGGCAAGCTTCAATAGCTATTATTTCGGCCTGGAAAACCGTAGGGAATGTGCCCAGGGCTGTTGTTATCCCAGAGCCGTCTGTTACCAAACGAGATCTCCTGGTGTAAATAATTCTTCCCTTCTCCTTTCTTCATGCTATTCTTCCCTTTTACGGAAGATGGCCTTGAAGGGTTTCATGAAGGATAATTTCCTGAACATAACATCAGTTTGCTTAGCGAGAATATTATCCTCGTATAGCAGGTGCTTACTGACATCATGTAGATCTGTCACATCAACATCACGGAGGTTTCCCCCTACTAGGAGTCTATAGACTTCCGCTGCCGCAATCTTCTTTAAGAAAAGGTGCAACAATGGGATATCCAGGATGACCTCAAGAGCTGCTGTTCGTGTTCTTTTCATAGCAACAGTGATCGCCAAGCAGAAAACCCTTTGAAGGCTTTCCAGTTGCTTGAGAGTACTGATTAGTTTAGTCCTTGACAACCAGATCTTTGATGCATATGCTATATGGGTCTGATTATTAGCGCATCTACAGGCCCAAAAAAGCCATCTTAGCTTTTTTACCATTAGGTCAACATGGAGTTTCTAGGTTAATTTAGGGTCTAATATTACTCCTTAATACTTCACTGGTTTTGAAAATTCTGCTTCCCTGCCGTAGAACTTAAGATTTCTAATGTCAGGAAGCTTCCTTCTTCTGGTACCATTGCTCTACTATGTTCAGCGCTGACTGCATGAGTTTCACTAAGGTGCCCTCATGCTTTCCTCTTTCCAGGATCGCCAGGTCATCTACATATCCTTGTGTGCAAAATCCCGATTTGTTCAAAACACGATTCATGTCATCAATGACAAACCCCCAATAGGTGGATGGAAGAACTCCTGCCTGTGGACATCCCCTAAAAACTTTTGCCTTCACTTCATTATTGTGGTGAAGTATGCACCGTTCTGCTCTTCAACAAGAAGTGCATTTACCTGTTGACGCTATTACTAGCTCTGTGTATATCAGCAAAACTGTATATGGATTTAATTGGGGTGTTACTGAATTCCACCTCTATGTCTGTTACGGAATTATGACGGACTGGCGTGGGGTAGCGAAGGAATCATGTTTAGTCATGTCAAAGTCGACGAACAAGAAACCAGAATATGTATCACCATTATTAATCAGACCTTTAAATACCTTTTTGTCGAATTTAATCCAAAACAAGAGTCCCTGAGTCTATCCAACAAGGCACTCCTCTTGCACCCGAAAAAGGTTTTGGGTTGTTGTAGAAAATTTGGACTTTCAATCGCCGCCACGCCCGAAACTGGCCACACCGGCCTACACCTTGATGAATACTGAAAAACCAGAAAAAGGGTACTAAACCTCAACAAGGGAGCTTCACGCCATTACCTGAGTCCCCACTTCAACGAAAAGGAAAGCGCCTGAAACTCAAAGGACAGAGAGAGAAAGTTCAAGGAGAAAAAGCATTGGGCGAAAACCATTTGATTACCAATGAAACCTTGAAGGTCACTCAAACAAGAATAATAACATCAAATAAATTATTAACAATGTCTAAAAACACTGCTTTTGCTACTTCACCTTTCCGCATTGTATTATTAGTGCCGGAGATAAACGCTTAGAGAGCGTCTACAGTAGATCTGTCTTTTTGAGAGGCAAATTGTTTCCTATAAAGAAGTTTTACCCTTAGGATTTCCTCTTTCAAGTAAAGGTCCACTCATTTTTATAGTGTTCTTAGCATGAACGAGGTCGAGCTGATCGGTCAAAAAGGATTTTACCTCCTAGTGGGTATGCGTACCCGGCTTTAGAATGAAAATTGCCTCAACCTTCTTCCACACTACACCGGGGTGTATCCCATTGATGAGCGTCCACCAAAAACGCCGCACAATGGACCCACCAAGAACTGAAAACTTTGAACTATTGCAGGGAATATTTTATCATTTCTTGTAGCTTCAAATGGTTTGAATTGTTTAGCTAACCATCTCATATTTAAATGAGTGACAATACCACTGGCTAGTTTCCAAGCTCCTATTCTTGCCCTAAAAGTTAGTCGTTCTGAGGGGTATGACTTCTGGGCCGCCCCCTCATTTGTTCAATCCAACTCCGGGCCTGGGAAGTGCACCATTATTAGGTGCTCAAGGGTTTCATTAGTCTTCTCAGAAATTTCACCCGAAGGCAATATTAACGCCTTCAGTTGACATGATGAGTTACTCTTCAAAATTCTCTGGAGTTGAGCTGTGTTAGGTATATTCTTAACTCCCTGACAATACCGCCTCCATGAGTCCCTCACGGCATTTTGTATCTCATTATTATATCTTGTTAAGGTTTCCTTGTACACGTCCCAATTACCATTCTTTTTAGCACCGTTAAAAAGGCGTCAAGTGTCCTTCAGCTCTTCCAGTCTAGGATTTAACCAAAGTGCATCCCTGTCTGTTTTCCAAATCATCATCAAAGGTTCCATCCGCCATCGCAGAGCCCCACATGCGAGGGTGAGTCTATATACTGTGGAAGATCATTTGATTTCCCAGAGGCACTGGAACCATATTCAGCAGAAACCCTTGGTACAAGTTCTGCGACGCCGGATGAAACCTTTTCCTAGATGCTTGTGGAAAAAACAATTATAACACCAAACATAGGGTTCCTATACCTTTGAACCTCAGGTCTATCGGTCTAGGAGAAGCATATCTATCTATGATCCGATTTGGACGTATCTGACGATACATAAAATCTCTTAAACACTTCTCTAACACTTATCGAACATAAGGTCAGACCAATTACCTCGTAACATCTGGATGTCACGAAGATAGGTGTATTATCCAGATTCAAGAAAGTCAAACCAGTAGCTGAAGGGTAATCTAATAAAGATTCAACACTGTGGTTGGTATCCTTTCTACCCAAAGACGAATGTTGTGCGTTAGCATCACATCCGATAAGCAATAGCCATCATTTAACACAGCAGTAGTCCACCAGATTTCTCCAGTCCTTAGTCTGTAGAAACGGACCTTGGTAATCCAATAAATTGAATTTCGTCTTTAACACAAAGTACTGCATTAAGTGTTTCTACGGAACTATCATAAATGACTGATTCGCTCGTGTTAAATAATTCTCTAACTTTCGCCTGGTAAGCCCAAGGTTCTTGTATTGAGGCAAAAGCTGTTTGTACCGCTGTCGTACGTCTATTTAAGATAGCAGACGCTCCTTTAGCGTGGTATTGATTTATCTGGATAATATCCAGAATGGGAGGGGGACATCTAGTGTCCATTCCGAATTCCAGTTGAACACCATCTGGCTAGTTGTAACGTATGATTGATTCAAAAATTGGCATCTTTACCTCTTCCTAGCAGCTCCCAGATGATTCCCCTTTGATAATTTTCAATGCTGTTTCTGGATGGGCCATTGCCGACTCCCCTTGAGTGTTTTTAATTTTTTTTTCGTGAAAGAACTCATTTTGTTCCTTAATAGTGGAATTGTCATCAAGAAGATTAAGTTTATACCAAAAAACAGGCAATTTTAATAAAATACATGTATTTTCAACTAAAAAGTTGAATTTTCAAGTAAGAAGATGAATTTCCTAGCGAGAATCCCAATTTTCTACAAAGAAACAACGAAATTTCAACAAAAATACATGAATTTTTAACCCAAAAAAACATATCTTGACTGAAAATTGAAATATACTCGAACTTGGATTTTAGGGAACTTGGTTTTAGCCTTCCGAGAAATGACGCCGCGTTGCAGTTTCGGATAAGAGGAGCCATGGGGCGAAAAGTGGATGATGCCCTTGGTCACTCATGCGCGACAAAACAGTATCATGGTGATAAAGCGCTGTACCCAAACGGCCTAACTGGCTAACTGCATCATGTCGCGTCACGTTGCGTCAGTTCACTCTTAGTGTTCGAACAGCCCTGATTTTTACTTTTGGAGAGCCTGTATTTGAGCCGAAGGTCAGAACCAAAACCGGGCTCAAATTCAAGTTCGAGTATAGTTAAATGCTCAGATGAAAAAATGAATTTTCATTTAAAAAAAATGAATTTTCAAGAAAATAATTGAATTTTTAACCAAACCATTTTGAACTAAAATCAAGAATCTTCAACTAGAAAACTGAATTTCTAACAAAGTAGTTCAACTTTCAACCACGTAATTAAATTTTCAACCAAAAAATGACTTCTTAATCAAATTGTTGAATTTCTTACATAGTGGAATTATTTTACACTAAATAGTTGAATTTTCAATCGAAATCATGAATTTTCAAGAAAGAAGATTATTTTCGACCGAAAAAAAAACAAATTTTCTGCAAAATACATGGAAAAAATTTTGTGAACAAAATATTTAAAAACTACTTGGATTAATTATGTGAATTACTCCAAATTACTTAGATTACTCTGGATTGAAAATCAATTAATTGGATCACTTTTTTACATTTTCAATTGTTTATAAGAAAACGATTTTTCAACAAAATATTCCAATTTTCCGCCAAAGAAATGAATTTTTGAACTAAATGCTGCATCTGCGTAAGAGAGGTCGTTATTTTGGATAGTCCAAGTTTCTATAATGATTTTCTCTGGGTTGAGGGTTCGGCACACACAGCTGAAAAAAACAGCGAAAAAGAGCTGCATTCGTGCAAAAATGTTTGTGGCCAGAGACGAGGCCTGACCGCAAGCGTTACATATGGAGATTATGAGAACATGTATCGCCTGACACGCGAAAAAGTGAATAAAAAATGCCCGAATTCGTCTACATTTACACATTCCACTGCAAGAATTCTTTTCAAACTCGAAGAAAAAAACAAGACAAAAATATAGAGGGCATATGCCCATTTATTGCTATTTATAGTACTTATGACAATCTCTCGCGGAAAAATGTTTACAAAAATGTACAAAAAAATAGAAACATCCTCAAATGAACTTACAAATAAATACAATAAATTACAACAGAAGTTACTTTTTAAAGTTAGTTTTAATTTTCTACAAGAACTTGCAGAAGAGTACAACTAAAGAATTAAAAATTTTCACAAATCTAGAGGAATGCCCACTTGTTAACAAATTGGTGCCGTTTTTTTCACGAAATCCATTACCAATGACTCACAAAACTTGATGAAAAATACAGATTTCCGTCCATTTTTAACAAACGGATTTACTTTTCCAATGGAATCAATGTAAATTACTGAGAGAAATTTTTCTCTTATAATTCTTTATCAATGAAGAATAATTTTTTATTTTATAAACAATTTTATTAGATAATAGATTTAATGCTTTCACGATGATTCATTATAATAAATTTGGAATTGATTATAATTTTATTAGAAAATCCCCAATTTCGTTATTTTGGAAGAGTTTGCCACCATAGATAGTAAAACTTCAATAATTGCTTGAGGAAACGATGGAAACGTGAGGGAAGTATTTGGTAACTAATTTAAAATTGATTCCATTGAAAAAACTACATAATGCCGGTTAAAACATGGCGAAAATCTGTATTTGTTCATGAAAGTTATATTAATTAAACATTTTTGTTACCTAATGAACTCTCCTAATGAATAAGGTTCTTCCTGAGTCATTGGCTGTCGATTTCTTAGGTGTGATTTACTGGGGTTCTACTAGGAGCCAGTATCATTTTCATTGATGGCAGTTGCTCCCAGTGGGACCCTGCGATGGTTGTTTAACCTGTTTTCTCTTTCAATTTTTAATTTTAAAAAATGAAAATTATTATTTAATAGAAACCCTTGGTACAGGGGTCCTCCTTCCGCAACCTGAGGACGCGTTCGATGGCTTTGTCATATTTAACATATACATATTCGGTTTCGGTTCCTTTGAAATCGAACCGAATGGCCTATGACAAAGGCGAAGGGCCTATGACAAAGCCACCAGACGCGTCCTCGGGTTGCGGAAGAAGGATCCCTGTACCAAGGGTTTCCTGATGGAAAAACCCCCAAACCAAGGCGTAAGCAGCCGTGCCGAAGGCTGCATGATACCGGGGAGTGGTGTCTCAACCGGTGCATCTGGGAAACCAGACGATCTCCCAGAGTATGTAGCATTACCCTAGCATGTGGGGCTCTGCGAGGGCGGATGAAACCATGGTTGTAAGTGTGGTTCAAAACAACTGAACGCGCAGGACTCCCGACACAGGGTCGGAGAACAATGCCGACTACCCTAGAGTTGGGGAAGCCAATCAAGACACATTTAATACGATGGACCGGCAAGATGTCAATACATTTGAGTGGACGGATCGACTAAGGGACGACCTGCTGGAGAGTTACGATATCAGAATGGGCCCTGAGCGAAAAGGTTACATGGCGCGACTGTATGCACTGTGGTGCGAGAAACACCCAGAGCTCTCGTACTTTCCGCACCAACTGATGCGAAAACGTGCCGAACAACTCTGAAAAAGGGGCTATGTGAGCGGAGCGCCTACTCTACCGCAGCCAGAACAAGCCGGCAATAGAAAAAGATAGACGACACTGAGACCAACCGCGGATAGACATCCAGTAGAGAAAGAAGACCTCAAGACCAGGAGAAACATCAACATCCAGACTTCTCACATGCATACTGCTGAACATCAGGTAGCATATTGCTGACAGAACACAGGTACTCTCTGATGCTAGAAGAAGTCTAAAGCGGAGAGAGAGGTATGTCAGAGGAAATGAACTGTTTTTCTCTGACCCATCTGGACTCTTTCGGGACCCTCCAGTTACTGTCAACCAAGCGCCCAAACCAGAGGAGGTCAAGGAATTTTGGAGAGAATTCTGCGAAGTCCAACATCCTGTGGAGGAAAACACAAAGAACATAAATAGCTTCAAGGAGCTGTGCAGTGGCCACAAAATACATGAGGAGGAATGCTTACCTTTCACTACCGAAAAGGTGAAATAAGTATTAAGAGGCATGAAGAGATATTCCGCTCCGGGACCAGATGGTATCAAGAGCTTCTGGTGGAAGAAATTGCCTTTCAAAGATGGGAAATTTGTCCAACCCTACGAATTACAGGCCAATAACTTGTGTGAACACGCTGTATAAGATCTTCACACCTATTCTAAATGATAGGATTGTTCGCACTATCAGACCTGTGTGGCGAAAGATGTACGAACAACGCGGCTCAAAGAAAGGCGTACAAGGATGCCGAGAGAATCTGCTTATCAATAGAT
>CAKNXH010002228.1:165522-182121 GCA_932178445.1 Andricus quercusramuli | reverse complement strand
AAAATTCATTTTTTGATTGGAGATGCATAATTTTAGTTGAAAATTCAATTCTTTGGTTGACAATTTAACTGTTTTGTGGAAAATTATTTTTTTTTTCGAAAAAAATAATTTTTTAAATCGCAAATGTAATCATTCTACTTTTTGTAGAAAATTGATATTTTTTAGTTGAAAATTCATGCATTACACTAATTTGCTGAAATGTATTTTTTGGGGTAAAAGATTCAACTAATTTGATTAACAAATAACTTTTTTTGTTGAAAATCCATGTATTTTGTTGAAAATGCGTCTTTTCTTTATAGAAAAGTAATCTTTTTGGCTGAAAACTTAATTGTTTTGTTAAAAGTTCAGCTGCTTTGTAGAAGACTTAACAATTTTGTTAAAAATAATTTTTTTTTTGTGGAATATTCTCCACGGAGAAAAATAGTTATTGGGACTCAATATCTGGATTTTTAACTATAGGACAATGGTCTAGATATTTAGGTGTAATATCTTGATATTAAAATTCAATATCCAGATAGTAAAGTTTAATATCTTAATATTTTTATACTCAGAGTTTTGAATACCTGGATATTAGATTTTAATTTCAAAATATTCCAATTTAATATGTAGATCATTTTAGTTTAAAGTTCATTTCTAGGGTTGAAAATTCTTTTGTTCTATTAATTTTTGTTATTGAAAATCTTTTGTTGAAAATTTGTGTTTTTAGTTGAAATTTTAACTATTTGGTTAAAAGTTTATCTATTTTATTAAAGATTTATCTTTTTGGATACAAAATTAAAACTAATTTGGTTAACAATGATTTTTTTGGTTAAAAATGCATGTATTTTGTTGAAAATTCGTCTTTTTTAGTAGAAAAGTAATCTTTTTGGTTAAAAACTGAACTGTTTCTTTAAAAGTTTAGCTGCTTCGTAAAAAATTTAACAATTATGTTGAAAGTAATTTTTTTATGGAAGATTCTTCATTTTAGTTGAAAATGCACCTATTTTGTTGTAAAATTATCATTTTTTGGTTAGAAATTTATTTTCTGACTGTGAATTTAATCATTCCAGTTAAAGTTTCATAATTTTAGTTGAAAATTCATCTCTTCGGTAGAAAATTTGACAAGTTTATTGAAAATTCGTTTTCTTTTTGGTTGAAAGTTGATGTTTTACCTGAATTTTTAACTATTCCATTTTTGTTGGAAAATTTGTATTATTTAGTTGAAAATTCGATTATTTTGTTAAAAATGTATCATCTTTAGTTGAAAATTCGAGAGGTAATGTAGAGTAATTATGTACAGGGGAAACCTTCCTACAGTGGATAATGAAACCTATAGTGGATAATCATTAACTAATAGCACAATAAAAAGAAAAATAATTAATAATTATTTTAATTTATAAACAGGCATATAGTCTTAACTATTACTGAAATAAATTAATTATTTTATGTATATTAGAATTTTTAATTATTGATTATCCACTGTAGGGAGGTTTCCCCTATAGAATTAATCCAGGAAAATCCGATATAATCCGCAATAATCCACCTCCGCTTAACCGCATTTTTAAGAGTTCTTTTCCCCCTTCGTGAAATCCCGTTAAATTCACTTAAATTCATCTTGAATCGAGTATTTGAATCAAAAATAACTCAATATTTATTGAAGCATCTTCCTAATGTTCAGCTATTGAGCACAGAGTAATGTTTATAAATTTATCATTATTTTTCTAGAATGTTTCAGAAGTCACAGTTTTATCGCGAATAGATTATTAAATTATTATTCAGGTGTTAGACTAGCGAGCTGAGAAGAAAAAAAAAGAGATAAGAAATTTCGCTTCCTCTCGTTTTTTGTGCAGCGAAACGAAACGATGATCAGATAATTCTGATAATATATTCAATCTGTCGACAAAGTTGTCTGCCCAAGCAGCGGGGTTCCCGCAGTAACGTACCCACTCTGGCAGTTAGGGGAGGGGCAGACTCTCATAAAAAAGAAATCGACAGAAGGACAAGAAAATTGATACGTGGATGAAAGAAAGTACCTACTTTATGAGCTTTTTGGCTCGCGAATTCATAAAAAAAAGTCTAAAAAATATATGAGATGAGAATCCAATCGATACTTTGGCCGACTTTTGTTCCAATCCTTGAGGCATATAGTGCATATTAAGCTAAGAATATTACAAAAAATTTATTATCATATAATACTGGAAATAAATTAGGGTATCTATTAAAATTCTTGAAAAAAAACCTCACATTATATACAAACAAAAATATAATAGTAGACTTTTCAACCAAAAATAGTTGGATTTTCTTATGGGGTTCTATTAATTAAGTTCACGTTTAAGGGGAAAAATGAGAATAAAGGAAAAAAGGGAAAGCATTTTGAAAACAAAGGAAAAAAAAAGAATTTTTTAACTTTGTTCATATTTATCATCAGGAAACGTACTAAATGTTACCTAAGACCGTTACGTTACTTCCACTAACCCCCCACCACCTGTTACCAACCGGGCGATTCCCATTTGGCCTCCGGCTACCTGCTTCCTCTACCCCCTCTACTCAACGGTTCTTCAATTAGATGAGGGATCGCCAGACGCTGTCATCGACCCTTGTTAGCAAGGGGGTTCTTTGTCCTGATGAGGAATACAATAAGAGAAATTTTGTAAATTCTTCAATCAGTAATTTAGAGATATTATATTCGGAATCTACGTTTTTTGGCGATTCCAATGACATGTTATTTGCCTTAATAAGTTGAAAATTAAAAAAAAAACGTGCGATAAGATTGATTTTAGGCCTTTCAATTTTAAATCGTTTTTTTTCAGTCGTTTCCTTGTAATTTATTCCGGACGCATTTAATTCAAAATTGTTCGATTACAAATTCTTGGAATTGAAATTAAAAACAAACAATTCAGAATATTTGAATAGAAAAACATTAAATTTCAAACACCAATTCTTGGTGACTAAAATTTTTTTCAGTTAAAAATGAAGTTTGGATTTTTTTAAATTGTTAACTTTCTGTAGTAGAAATTTCTGATTTTCAATATTTACTAGTTTAGGGTTCAGACTTCAGACTTACTTCAGTGATCAAAAATAGTGTTTATAGTGCTATACATTTTGAAAAATAGTAGCAAAATAGTGGTGTTTTGAATTTCTTAAAAAATTGATTACGTAAATTATAAGCTTAATTTATAGAAGTGCTATTTTGATATTTTGTGATCATTTGAGCCCGAGTCTTGAAAGCTGCAAGTTTCGGAATTTTTAGATACAATTTATTTACATCAACTAAAATCGTTGATTTATTTCTCTATGGTAGTTTCAACTTCCTAATAATAGGAACATTCACGATGGCTGCAGTATTGCAAAATTGCAAAATGTTTACGTTTCGTATTTTATACCTTTTTTATTAAAGGATCGCACTGCTGGCAATGGTCGGCGACAGCGTCTGGCGATCCTTCAGCTACCTGAGGGGAAGTTGGGTAGAGGGGGTAAAGCAAGCAGGTAGACGTCGATCAAATTGGCACTGCTTCACCAACCGTAATTTTTAGCGTATAGGGGGGGCCCCCCCCCCTTCAAAATTGGTAACCTAATAACCTAGGGCGGCCGCTTATAGTCAGTTTCGTTTCATGTCATATATGTGAACCCTGGACGTAGGTAGGGGAAGCCAGTACAAGGCGGATACCAGGATGAACTGAATAATAGAACAAAGTATTTGAGTTTCAAAAAAAAAATTTTGTAGTATTTTTTGTGAGTAGCAATATTTGAAGCGAGCATTATAACCCTTATAGTTTTGGTCGGGTCTCCGTCCATTCGTCATACTTTTTCCCAAGAAGGGGAAAGTAGGGGAATTGAGGGGTGACGACGGGAGGGAAAGAAGGAGAAAAACAGAAAATAAGGGGAGGAAATGTAGGAGAAGAGAGAGGAGATGAGGGAAGATTAGTGGAACGTAAATAAAGGGTGGTGAGGAGAAATGGGGGAAAATGAAGGAGTGAAATAGGGGGAATAGGGGGAAGTAGGAAAAGTGATAGGCAATAAGGAGATGGAAAGTAGGGGAAGTGAGAGAAAATTGAGAAAAGAAAAGTAGGGGAAGTAAGGGGCAATTAAGGGTGGGAGATTGGGTGAAATGAGAGGAGATTAGTGCAGAATAAGTGAGGCGGAATGAAGGAAAAAAATAACGGAAGTAAGAGAAAATTTGGGGAGGAAAAGTAGAGGATGTGATAGGAAATAAGGGAAGGGAAAATGAGAGGAAAATGAGCTAGGGAAAGTAAGGGAAATGATTGAAGATTAGTAAAGGAATGTAGAGAAAGTGAGAGGGAATGAGGGAATGGAAAGTAGAAGAAAGGATGGAAAATGTGAAGAAATTATGGTTGGGAAGTGGTGGGGAGGGAAAATTGGAGGAGAAGTAGAAGGAATGATGAAGTGTAGGGAAAGCGGGGTGAAATAAGGGAAGGAGAACTAAGGAAAGTAAGGGATAATGAGGGTAGGAAAGTAGCGGAAATAAGGGAAGGGAAGTAGGAGAAGTAAGTGTAACTGAAGGGAAGTAGAGGAAACGACTACAAATGAGGGTGAGTGGTGGAGGGAATGAGAGGGCTGGAGAAGGGTAGTATTAGCTGAGGAAGCAAGGAGAGTGGGAAGTAGAAAGAAGGGAGAGGGGGCAGTAGAAGAGGAAGGAGAGGGGAAGTTAGTGGAGGGAGGAATAGTGAAATGAGCGAGGGTAATGTAGGAGGAGTAGGGGAGGGGAAGCATAGGAGGAAGGAGTTTAAACGACTTAGTTAACGTCTTGATAGGCTATGAAACCCTTTCTTTGTAGGCGTACGGCACCTACTTTGACTTATTTCATTTGTCTATGATAGTTGGTAACAATGACTGTGAGGGTTGCATGTTTAATATGATACAGTTTGAAGCTGATACAAATTTTATAACATATTGAAAAATAATCACTTCGTACCAGAAGAGTACCATTAGAAACAAAATTAGCGTCTAAAGAAAGAATAAAATGTAGGGCTAATACTTTTCTTCACTTATTCATCATGTATCAATATTGTGACTTCAATAGTTTTTCCATCCCCCTCCTACTAGTTTCCCCTATAATACGAAATTATTCAAAAATGTTGATTATCAATATTTTGTCCACGATTATTTATAATAATGGTGTATATTGTTGTAGAGTATGGTGGTTCATGAAATAGCTGCGTTTTCTAAAAAAAAAAAAAAACATTGAAAGTGCCAAACATCCTGTTTTGTCTACAGACACGTGTGCATGGCTTTTATTACCTATAATATAACAGATGTTACGGCCAAGCATCCATTATTCTCCGTGAAATCTGCTAATGCACTATAATAAAATAAAATCTAAAACGAAAAGAGTCCGTCCCTGTTTTAGCGGGCGAAGTAGAATATAAAATATCTTTTTAATGGTCAAAACATGCTATCTGGATACGAATTCTTGAGGCCCTTTATCAGAACATGTAATCGGTTCGGCATTTTTAGGCCGCACGGTTTATTATTTTTGTCTAATTTTTTGCTTACGACATCTACATAACCACATCTCAGAGCAAGCAGCTCCCGTTATTCGATAAAATGTTTATATTTTGTTTAATAATAAAAAAACGTGAAAACAATAGTAGTGGCGATCAGTATAAGCTGTCCGTGCATTTTCTGAGCGTGCCTGTTCACCCTCGTCAAACTCTAGTAGGAAGACACCCCGAAGCGAGTCGAAGTATCCGGAAGGAATTAGCCCTCGCATTGTTATGAGATCAAGACCGGTTAGAAAAACTGATATTGTGAAATTATGCTTTTAATTAATTTTAATTAGCAGAATCAATTTATTTATAAAATTTCCAGAAATTGAAAAAAAGATTGATGAAAATCGGTTAATATTTGCCGTGATAATGTAAATCTTTGGGCAATATACAACTTCTGTGCATTTACACTGCAGTTTTCTACTAAATTCACGCTAAGGATGGTATTTTTTTAAATTTTTTCTACATGAATAATTTTTAATGCATAAGTAGAGGGCTTCCAAGTATCTTTTCCTATAACTTTAACTTGGTTGAACAATTATTATTTACTTGAACAATTTTTTCCCGTAAATCGTGGAAAAATATTATTTTCTGAAATTAATGACACAATTAACGGATGGTGAAAGTAGTATTTTTGGTTTAAGATATTTATCAAATCAGTACTCGGTTCTCCATTTGGAGGCCGCACGGTTGAATATTTTTGTCTAATGTTTTGTGGGAAGCGAAAAAACCGTGATGTGAAGGTATATATTCCTCGACTGGTTCATTACAATAATTACATCGTATCCGTATTCAACGCGAAATTTCATAATATTTCAAACAAACCTTATTATAAAGTCTTTGCCGTTTACCATTCGTTAATTGTGTAAACAACTGCAGAAAATACAATTTTTTCACGATTTCCGGGGAAACATTTTTTGAACAAATAAATTTTTTTTAAAGTAAAAAATATCCAGAAGAGAATATATTACTTACGCCTGACAGGGAGAAATAATTGTTTAAATTAATAAGAATTCTTTAACCAAGTTAGAGTTATTCAAAAAAATGCTTGGAAACACTCTACTTGTGCATTAAAAATTATTCATGTAAAAAAAATTCAAAAAAATATCGTCTTTAGCGTGGACTTGGTAGAGAACTGTAAATATTAACCGATTTTCATGAATCTTTGTTTCACTTTTTTGTAATTTTATGAGTAAATTGATTCTGCTAATCAAAATTAAATTAATCCTGATGTCATAATGTAAGTTTTTCTAACCGGCCGTGATCTCATAATAATGCAAGGATTCAATCGTTCCGGATAATTCGACTCGCTTCGGGGTGTCTGCCGACTGGAGTTTGACGAGGGTGAACAGGCACGCTGGGGAAATGCACGCCAGCTAACATTGAGCGACACTGCTATTGTTCTTTATTTGGATAATTAAATAAAGTATAAACTTGTTATCGAACAACAGGAGCTGCTTGTTCCTAGATATGCTTATGTAGATGTATGCCAAAAATTAGACAAAAATATTCAACCGTGCGGCCCCAGAATGCAAAACCAATTACTGAATTGCTGAATTTGGTAGAAAACTGCAGTTTAAATGAACAGAAGTTGTGTGTTACCTAAAGATTTACATTATTGCTGTAAATATCAACCGATTTTCATGAATCTTTGTTTCATTTTCTTGTAATTTTATAAATAAATTGATTCTGCTAATTAAAATTGAATTAATCCATGATTTCACAATGTCAGTTTTTTAACCGGCCGTGATCTCATAATAATGCAAGGGTTCAATCGTTCCGGATAATTCGACTCGCTCCGGGGTGTCTGCCGACTGGAGTTTGACGAGGGTGAACTGGCACGCTGGGGAAATGCATGCCACCTAACATTGAGCGACACTGCTATTGTTCTTCATTTGGATGATTAAATAAAGTATAAACTTTTTATCGAACAACAGGAGTTGCTTGTTCCTAGATATCCTTATGTAGATGTATGCCAAAAATTAGACAAAAATATTCAACAGTGCGGCCCCAGAATGCAAAACCGATTACTGAATTTCCGAATTTGGTAGAAAACTGCAGTTTAAATGCACAGAAGTTGTGTGTTACCTAAAGATTTACATTGTTGCTGCAAATATCAACCGATTTTCATGAATCTTTGTTTCAGTTTCTTGTAATTTTATAAATAAATTGATTCTACTAATCAAAATTAAATTAATCCTGATGTCATAATGTAAGTTTTTCTAACCGGCCGTGATCTCATAATAATGCAAGGGTTCATTCGTTCCGAATAATTCGACTCGCTCCGGGGTGTCTGCTGACTGGAGTTTGACGAGGGTGAACAGGCACGCTGGGGAAATGCATGCCAGCTAACATTGAGCGACACTGCTATTGTTCTTTATTTGGACGATTAAATAAAGTATAAACATTTTATCTAAAAACCGTAGCTGCTTGTTCCTAGATATGCTTATGCAGATGTCGTATGCAAAAAATGAGACAAAAATATTCAACCGTGCGGCCTAAAAATGCCGAACCGATTACATATTCTGATAAAGGGCCTTAAGCGAAACAAACGAGGCTGAGGGTGTCGGGGTGGAAGAACCGTGTCGAAAACGATTTGCTTTCGGAAGAGATCGAGTCGCGGGCCTGAAAAAAAGGTATGTCCTAATAACAGCAGCTTGAGACTCGTGCCGTGAGAAACAAGACAAGGCTGCCGATTGCTGCCGTTCAAGTTGGTCTGCAGCAGCAGCAGCCATGCAGGCTCCTGCGAGGGAAGATTTCTCGACGAGAGTCTTTGCGGTCGAATGCAAAGACCAAAGGGAGACCGGACCGGGACCCGGACCAAAAGGTTGACGTTAAAAAACTGGTTCCTTATACTATACGGACTCCTTGAGGCTCGAAGAATCCGCGTCGGCAGCCGCATAATGCCGAAATTGGCCGATATCCGAAATCCGCGCTCCCTCGAAAAATTCATCGCGTGGGTGAATCACCAGCTACCTTATATTCCAATTCCATCCAAATTCATCAATTCTTTACACAGATACAATAGAGTCTTTTGGAAGACAATTAAAAATTGGATTTTTAAATTATTTTTCTGTTGTAGGCGATTTTTTGTTCAAAAATGTAACCGCCAATTGGGGTACTGTGGGTTTCTATTTCAAATTTTGATTCGTCCGAAAATTCAGGGTTACTAAAATAATACCGTGGATTTTCTACATTATGCATCTTCAAAATACGTAATGATTTGTTTATTTGACCAGACAGAGAAAAATCTGAAGGTTCGAAAATGTTGCGGCTCAAGTAGAAGGTGCACTCAGAAAAAGATTTGGTTGCATCAACAAGAGTTTTGTTGGTTCAACCATAGAATATGTTTGTTATAGGTGCAACAAAATATTTGGTTGACAAAACCAAATTTATGTATTTTTTAGCCAAATCTTTTGGTAAGTGGAGTATTTGGTTGACTTGACAAAAAATTTGGGAGGTTCAATTAAATATTTTGTCGAATCAAACAAAATTCATTTGATTCAACAAAATTTTCAAATATATCCAAGATAACAGTTTTTTTCGAACAAGAAATTTTTGTATTTGTGTGGCACCCTTTAGGACTGAGATTACAATAGAACTCTTTTTGAGGGTTTCTTTTTATTCTGTTGATATCCGATAGATGGCGACATAAAAAAAATCTGCAGTCGGTGGAAGTTTTAAACATAACCTTAAAAACTGAGAACAATTATTTTCCTTTCAAGAATGACTAATCTCTATAATTTTGGTTTCTTTATGAAATTTTTCTCAGTGCAATGTCATTAAATCTATATTATAATATAAAGGGTGTGGTTAAAAATAGTAATTTTCAACAAAAACAAAACGAATTATCCACCAGTTGAATTCAGCGAGAAAAAAAACGAATTTTTAACAAGAAAGTTAATTTTCAATCAAGAAATATGAATTTTCAACTAAAAAATTATAATTATTCAATCAGAAATGGAATTATTAAATTTTCAGTTTGAAAATAGGATCTAAAAAAAAAAAGAATTCCCCACCAGTTGAATTCAACTAATATGATGAATTTTCAACAAAAACGATTAACTTTCTACTAAGATAGATGTATTTTCAACAAAATACATGAATTTTCTACTAAATAGTTGAATTATTAACTTATGAAGGTGAAACAAAAATGGATTAGCTACATTTTCAGATAAAAAAATAATTTTTCAAAGAAACAAACGGATTTCCCAACTTTAAATTTACTTTAATTTTTAACGATAATGTTTAATAGTTGTTTCATAGTTGAATCCTCAACCAAAATAGATTAATTTTCAACCAACGAATTGCATTTTTGATTAGCAATTATGAATTTTCAAAGAAGAAGTAATTTTAAACCAAAAAAATATGAGTTTTCAACAAAATACATGAATTTATAACTAAAAGGATCAATTTATAATTTAAAATATTAATTTTCAACCAAAAATTGAATAGTTATGTTTTCAATGAAGAAAAGTGATTCTCAGAGAGAATTTTTTTTTAGCAAATTAGCTAAATTTTCAACCAAAGGGATGAATTTTCAAATAATATTAAAAATTCGAAATAAAAAAATGAATTCTGCAGCAGTTGAATTCAACTAATATGATGCATTTTCAACAAAAAACATTAATTTCCTACTTGTATGGACGAATTTCCAAGAAAATAGATTTTTGTTTAACGTAATAATTGATTTTTTAACGTATGAAGAAAAAATTTTCAAACGAAAATGGAATAGTTCCATTTTCAGATTTAAAAAAAATGTTAACGGTAATAAACGAATATTTTAACAGAATAGTTAAATTTTCATAAGGATAGTTCGTTTTTAACCAAATAGTTTAATTTTAAACCAAAAATATAGATTTTTAAACATAAAAGTTAATTTTCAATCGAATTTTTGAATCTTCAAACTGAGAAAATAAATTTTCTACAAAACAGCTGGATTTTCAACAAAAAAGAATAATTTCCTACTCAGATGGACGAATTTCCAACAAAATAGATTTTTTTCTTGACCTGGCAATTAAATTTTTAATTTTCAACCAAAAATATAAATTTTTAATCATAAAAGTTAATTTTCAATCCAATTTTTGAATTTTAAAACGAAGCAAATAAACTTTCTACAAAAAGCTGAATTTTCAACCCGAAACTATGAATTTTCAACAAAAAAGTTAATTTACGACCAAATAGTGGAACTTTCAACTAAAATGATGAATCTTCAAACAAACAAAAAAAAAGATTTTTTTATAAAGTAGTTCAATTTTAATCCAAGTAGTTGATTCTTTAACCAAAAAATGAATCCCTTTGAAACATGGAATAGTTAATATTTGAACAAAAAAGATTAACAATTTTAACAAAAAAAAATTCATTTCCAACCAAAAATAAAACAAATTTGTAACGAAATAGTTAAATTTTCAACCAAGAAGATGAATCTCCAATAAAAAATTAATTTTTGACAGAGCATTTTAACTTTCAACCTAATAGTTGAATTTTTGACCAAAAAAGATGAATTTTCAACAAAATAGTTTTGCATTTTTAACTAAATAATTAGATTTTCAACCAAATAGTAGAAGTTTTAACCAAGCGAGTTGAATCCCAAAACAAAAATATAATGGTAGACTTTTCAACCAAAAAAAAATTAACTTTTAACCAAGAAAAGTTGGATCTTCTTATTGGTTTCTATTAATTCAGTTCAAATTTAAGAAAAAAAAAACAAGAAAAAGGGGACACTTCTTGAAAACAAGGGGAAAAATATGAATTCTTTAAAAAAGGGAGAAGACTTTATGGCCCGCCTCTAATCTGTTACATAAGTTAATCTGCAGTCTAATTTAATCTTCAAATTATATCAATGTTCTCAAATGAAAAAAAATGTCTAAAGAATGTATTGAAAATTATCCTCATACTGGTACCAAATAGTTTTAGTAGCTCATTATTGATCGTTTGATTGACACCAGTTACAGAACTTATATTCCACTTCCATCCTAGTTCATCAATTCTTCACACAGAAACAACAGGTACTCTCGAAAGACAATTAAAATTTTAAATTTTCAATTATTTCTCTATGATGTGTGCATACTTCTAGAACCTTTTACATTTATGTCTTTCAAATATATCGAAATAATTTACATACGAGGTCTGTCCGGAAAATATCCGACCATGTGGTGTACCAGGATCAAGAGATAGTTCTGGTCAATGATGATGATATCCCCTTGGAAGTACTCCCCTTTGGAAGCCACATCCTTCTTAAAGCGATACCCCCCCCCCCCCTTTCGAAAACACTCCTTAAAGTCGCCTTTTGGAATAGCTAACAGCTGCTTTATCGCATTCTGCTTTATTTCATCTGAGCCTTGAAATTATTTTCCTTTTAGAGGATTTTCCAGTTTGAAAAACAGCCAGAAATTATAGGGAGCCAGGTCGGGACTATATGGAGGCTGCGGAAGTTATAAGACCGTGTTTCACCAGAAATTGCTGAATGAGCTGCGATAAATGGGCAGATGCGCTGTCGTGGTGAAGGATCCAGTCGCCACTTTTCCACTTTCATCTCATTGCCAAACGACGATATACAGTAATGAACACTCGCACTTATTCTATAGTCACTTCCCACTGAAGTACGGCCACTTTTAAATCGCCTAAACCACTATTTAGAAACAAAGTTTTTAGCACTTACTGAGCCTGAAAATAGTACTGGTTGAAATTTTTGAAAAAGTGGATATGGCGTAGTATAAGCTAGTATAAGCCTGTCCCCCTCCAGAGACAGGGATGGGAATGCACGGCGCGAATACCCATCCCATATACCAATCTTTTGCTCCCTACTTGGATCCGCTGGCCGCGACCGCTAAGCGATCTGCAGAAGGATTTACGGAGGATGGTACCTGTTCTGGTCTCCGTTTTAGTTTTTGTTTTTGTTTTTGCTCTTTTCTTTTGCTTTTTTGTCTTCTATTCCATGTGGGGAGAGGAATTAGATTATGCGATTATGGGCAGGGAGATTAAGACAGGATGCTGAGGAGGATTTGTGGTCAAGTTGTGGAAATAGGATCAGGATTGGTTGTTGGGTCTGATGGGATTGGAAAATGATCTGGGTATGTGGCGGGAAGATCTGCAGGGATTTTTAGACAAAAAAAATTAATTAGAGGGATCACAGTCCATCCCCTTTTTTACCTAATCGCCTTGTTTCCCTTTTCCCCCCTTAAATTTGAAAAATCCCCTGAAACACCTAAAATCAAGTATTTTCACCCAATTCACCCCTTTTTCAAAAGTTTTCGTTTTTTGAAAGTCATAAACAGAAATTCAAGACATTAAAATACAAGTCGCTTTTAGAGGAGATTTTTTACGAAAATAGGGGAATAAGTTCTTTTAAATAAAATTAATGAAGCTTTAAATCCTTCATATTTAAAGTACAAATATTACATTTTTAACAAAGTAGTTTATTTTTCAACCAAACTATTAAATTTTTGAGCCAAAAAAGATGATTTTTCTACAAAACAATTGAATTTTCAACACAAAGAGACGAATTTTCAACGAAACACTTTAATTTACAATCGAAAAGGATGACTTTCAAAGAAAATTGTTGAATTTACAACAAAAGAATTGAAATTTCAACCAAAAATAATGAAATTTCTACCAGAAGAAATTAATTTTCAAACAAAAAAGACTATTTTTCAACCGAATAGTTGAATTTTTAAACAAAAATCATGATCTTCAAACAAAATTGTTGAATTTACAACAGCATAATTACATTTTTAAACAAAAATAATTAAATTCCTATCAAAAGAGATAAATTTTCACACAAAAAGGACGATTTTTCAACAAAATAGTTGAATTTTTAACCAAAAAAGACGAATCTTCAAAAACGAGAAGACAGAGGACAAAATTTTCTATTTTTTAAGAAAATAATTAAGTTTACAATTAATTAATAAAATTGCCAAACATGAAAGATGAATTCTCAAGAAAAAAGGCAACAGCTCATAGTTCACTTAGAAAATATTTAAATTTTAAATAAAAAAAAGTTAAATTCATAAAAAAAAAGAATTTTCAACAATATACTTGATTTTTCAACAAAAAAAAAAGATGTTTCAGTAAATAAAAATAAAATTTCAACCAAATAGTTCAATTTTCAACGAAAATAGTTGAATATCCAAGAATATCATTAAACTTTAAAATGAATAATTAAATATTAAACCAAATAATATAATTGTTAACCAAATAAGATGAATTCTCAACCAAAAATAAACTAGTAGACTTTTCAACCAAGTAGTTGAATTTTCAACGAAAAAAGATTAATTCTCAACGAAAACAGTTGTGTTAATAAAAAAATACGCCTTTTCAATAAAATAGTTTATTTTCAACCAAATTATTCAATTTTCAAGAGATAATGTTGATTTGTTAACCAAAAAAATTGAATTTTCTACAATGAGAAGAGGGAACTGAAGAAAGAATAGAGTTTGAACATAATTGTTGATGTTTCAACAAAATAATTAGGTTTTTGAATAATTAATAAAATTTTCAAATATGAAAGATGAATTCTCAAAGAAAAATGTAATAGTGGATATTTTAACTAAAAAAGGAATTAAATTTTGAATAACAAATAGTTGAATACATATCCAAAAAAAAAAACATATTTTCAATAAAATAGTTGATTTTTCAATTTTTCATCATTCATCATTCGAGCTAAAGTTGTTAATTTTATGCTTACGAAGATTTTAGTAGAGTTAGGAATTACTCAAAATGGCGCCGCGTGCCTACAAAACAGGGTTGCGTATCCTATTAAGACGTAAATTAAGTCGTTCAAACCTCCCCTCCCATATTTTCCCGCCCCTACTTCCCCTACATTCCCAAATTCTTCCTCCACCACTTCCCCTATATTCCCATTTTCTTTCACCACTACTTCCCTCTCTCCTCACTTCCACAGCTGATACTCCCCTTCCCTTACCTCCTGTCCCCAGATCTCGCTTCTCCTCTCCCTATAATCATTTCCCCTACTTCTCCTCACATCCTCTATATCGCCTTCTTAATATCCACTGATTTCTTTTACATTCCCATCAATCATTTCTCCTCATTTACCGTCCCCTTATTTTCACTTGATTCCCCTACTCTCACTCATTTTCCCTAATTTCCCCTACTTCTCATCTACTCATTTCCTCTCACTTCCCCAATCTCCCCTACGTTTCCTCCCTCATTCTCCCTACTCTCCACTTATTTTCCCTTACTTACAGTATTTATCTTTCCCTCGGTTCCCCTCGTTTCCCCTAAATTCCCGTCCCTAATTTCCCTCACTTCCCCCCATTTCTCATACTTCCCCTCTCCACATTGTTAAGAGCTGACAATTCTACATAGAACTGAAAATTATTCAGAATTTACAATTCAAAATTATTCAATTCTAACGATTTGCAATTCAAAATTCTTCAATTTTCAGCCTATCAAAAAATTCAGCCTATCAAGACGTTAATTAAGTCGTTCAAACCCCCTCCCAATACCTTTCTTCCCCTCACTTCATCCTTTACACCCACCCTTCCCTATCTTCTTCCTCCTCTACTTCCACTTCTTCTCGCTTCCCCAGCTGACACTCCCCTTCCCCAGTCCTCACTTCCCCACCCCTACTTACCATCACTTACAATCATTTTCCCTACTTACCCTCCCTTCTCCTTACTTCCTCGACTCTCCCTCCCCATTTCCTCTATTTTCCCTTCGCTCATTTCTCATAATTTTCCCCACTTCCTCTACTTCCACTGCTTCTTGCTTTCCCGAGCTGACACTTCCCTTCCCTTACTTCCCTTCCCTTACTTCCCTTCTCTAGCCTTCACTTTTCCACCCCTACTCACACTTGTTTATAATCATTTCCCCTACTCACCCTTATTTATAATCGTGTTCCCTACTTACCACCATTTTCCCTTACTTTCTCTACTCTCCGTCTCCCATTTCTCCCCGTTTCCTCTATTTTCCCTACGCTCATTTTCTGTAATTTTCCCTACTTCCCCTCCCCTAATTTCCCTTAATTCCCCTACTCCTCCTAATCTCACATCCCCTCACTTCTCCTATTCCGAACCCCTGATTTCTCCTACTCCCCCTCCCCTCATTTCCCATACTTCCCTTCCCTTACTTTCCATACTTTCTCTTTGCTCACTTTCCCTACTTTACCTCCCCTCATTTCCCCGCCTAAAATTTCCAGACATTTAAACAAATTCAACAATATATTAGTTTATTATGAGAAAAAAAATAATTTTTCTTAAAACCTTTGTAATTTATTATTAGAATTCAGGTGTCTCGGGTAGTAAGTAACTACATTGTGTTTAATAAGACATAGCTCAAAATATTTGAACAAATTATGCGTAACCTAGGCGGGAGGGGGGGGGGGGGGGAGCGACCGAACTTCATTATAATGAATTTATGGGAGGGGAGGGGGGGGGGGGGGGATAATAAATTGAAAAAAATGTGTTGCGTAATTTATGGATGGCCCCTCAATTAAAAAAATATATTTTAGGCGGTTTTGAAATTTTTTTATTTTCAAAAATCTGATTGCTTAAAGGCTAGTCTTGCTTCAGCTAGTCGTCCCGAAAAATTCGGGGAGTTGGAAAAGGGGATGGACTAATCGTCTCGAAAATTTGGGACTAGCCAAGCTTCTAATTATTATTTGACTACTCATCCCGAATTTCGGGACGACGAGACACTTCGTAGTCTACAATGGTCAACTTTTGGTAATCACCCATAAAAAGTTTTTAATTTTTATTATTATACCATTGAGCCATATCCCTTTCGGGCTAACCGTAACTCATTCCATTCTAGCCTTGTTATCCCTTTGATGCATACTTTTTTCTATCAAACTAATTTTACGAATATATGCACCTAAGGGGGTTTTCGGGCTCGCTGATTACGAATCCGGAGCCCGATTTGCAAAATTCAAAATGGCGGATACAAAATGGCGGATGAGTTTTCAAAAAATTAATGGATTTTCATGAAACTTGACATCTGGGGGTTTTTGTGGCCTCTAATAACAAATCTGAAGTCAGATTAAAAAAATCTAATAATGGATTTGAAAAAAATTCAAAATGACTGATCCAATATGGTGGACGAGTTTTCAAAAAATCAATTGATTTTCATGAAACTTGACATCTGGGGGTTTTTG
>CAKNXH010002228.1:114566-163157 GCA_932178445.1 Andricus quercusramuli | reverse complement strand
GTAATCCGAAGTAATCCTTTTGTACTCCAGTTCGAATATGAAGTAATCCAGTTCTAATATGGGGTAATCCACATGTAACCTGTGGTGATATAAGTAATCCCAAGTAATACAAGTGTAATCCGTCGATAATCCTTTTGTAATCCAGTTATAATCTTTATTAATCCACTTGTAATCCAGGTAATTGACAGTAATCTAGGTAATCCACCTGTTATCGAGAGTAATCCACACCAATATTCCAGGGTAATTCACTAGTAATCTAGGTATAATACGAAGTAATTTAGGTAATCCAACTAATTAATTTGTAATCCAGAGTGATCCAGATAATTCGGTGAAACTTACATAGGTAATCCGAAAGTCTTCAACTATTTTGCTGAAAATTTGTTATTTTTTGTAGTTGAAAATTAATTTTTATAATTGAAAAAACTATTCCATGTTTGGTTAAAAACTGATCTGTTTTAGTTGAAAATTCGTGTCTTTTGTTAAACATTAGTTTTTTTCCGTAGAAAATGTATCTTCTTTGTTAAAAATCAATGTGTTTGTTTGAAAACTCAACTATTTTGTTGAAAATGGCTTGGTTGAAAAATAAATTTTTTTTTAAAATAATTTTTCTCATTAAAATTAATTTTTTAACTGTAAATTTAACTATTTCCTTTCTGTTGGCAATTCGCCTTTCTGAGTTGAAAATTCATGGGTTTTGTTGAAATTTCGTTGTTTTGGTTGGAAATGAACTATTTCGTTGAAAGTTAGTTTTTTTGTAAAAAATCACTTTTTTAAATATTGAAAATGTAACCATTCAATTTTTAGTTGAAAATTTATCTTTCTTAGTTGAAAATTCAACTATTTAGTAGAAAAATCATGTATTTTGTTGCAAATTTGTCTTTTTCGGTAGAAAATTAATCTTCTTTGTTCAAAAATTATGCCCATGGTTAAAAATTTTACCTTTTGTTTAAAATTTATCTACTTTATTGCAAAATGAAATTGTTTAGTTGGAAATTAAGTTTTTTTTTTGTTCTATTTGGTTTAAACTTGAAGTGTCTGTTTGAAAAATCGGTTTTTCTTGGTCAAAAATTTATTTTTAACTGAAAATTTAACTAGTCGAGTTGAAAATTCATCATTTTAGTTGAAAATTTATCTATTTGGTTGAAAACTTAAGTATTTTGTTGACATTTTTTTTTCTTGGTTAAAAATTTTTTTTTTGTAAATGAAAATTTAACTATTTCATTGAAAGATTCATAATTTTAGTCAAAAATTTATCTTCATGGTTAAAAATTCAACTATTTTGTTCAAATAATCATTCTTTCTTGGTTGAAAACTTATTTTTAACTGAAAATTCAACTGTTCAAGTTGAAGATTCATCATTTTAGTTAAAAATTGATCTTTGGTTGAGGATTGAAATATTTTGTTTGAAATTTCGTCTAGAATTCAACTATTTTTTATTTAAAATTAAAATCTGTGATGGTTAAAATATCAATTATTACATCTTCCGTTAAGAATTCATCTATTTCGGTTAAGAATAATATTTCTGTTAGGAGAAAACTCCACAAATTTGTACAAAGTCATTTTTTGTTGTTGAAAATTGATCTATTTGGTTAAAAATTAAAGTATTTTCTTGAAAAATCTTTTCTTGGTTGAAAATTTCTTTTTAAGTGAAAACCTAACTTTTCCAGATGAGGATTCATCATTTTAGTTGAAAATTCATCTATTGGGTTCTTGAATATGACTTTAGGAAAAAATTATTCCAAAACCCCCTCTTTTTTAACAAAATAAGAACTTACATTGTTTAAAAAGGGTGTTTTTGAAATAATTTTTGCCTAAAGTCATATCCAAGGACCCAACATTTGGTTGAAAGTTTAAGTATTTGGTTGAAAAATCGTTTTTTCTTGATTGAAAATTCATTTTTAAAATGAAAATTTAACTTGTTTTGAAGATTCATCATTTTAGTTGAAAATTCTTCTCTTTGGTTGCAAATTTAAATATTCTGTTGAAAAATCGTTCTTTCTTGGTTGAAAATTTATTTTTTTAATGAAAATTCAACGATTTCATTGTAATATTCATCGTTCTAGTTAAAAACTCATCTCTTTGAAAAATTTCAGTATTTTGCTGAAAATCGTTGTTTCTTGATTGCAAATTTATTCATAACTGAAAATTTAACTTTTCCAGTTGAATATTCATCATTTCAGATGAAACTTTATCCCTTTGGATAGAAACTTAATTATTTCGTTGAAACTTAATTTGTTAACTGAAAATGTAACTATTTCATATTTTGTGGAAAATGGATCTTTATACTTTTGTAGTCTAAAATTCAACTACTTCAATGAAAATTCATGTATTTTGTTAAAAATTCAACTATGTAGTCAAAACGTTATATATTTTGTTGAAAATTAAATAGTTTTGTTAAAAATTAATCCTTTTGGATTAAACTTTGCGTGGGTCTATTAGGACGGACTAATCCACCATCATTTTATGTAATACAAAGCAATACTATGCAATCCGGAGTAATCTTAGGTAATCCAGAGTAATTCTATATATAGAAATAATCCAGGGTAATCCGTGAGAATACAGGTAATCCACAATAACCCGGTTTGATCAACCTCCGCGGGACCGCATTTTCAGGAGTTGTCAAAAAAGATAAGTCAAAATATCCTCTGGGGGGGGGGGGGGGGGCGACCACCGGTTTCGCTACCCTGTGGACCGTGCCTGTAGGTGGAGGAGGGGTGGGGGTTACCCCCTCCGGACCGTTGTGCAGGCACCCTTATCCCGGTATTGGGACCTGGAGATAGGGATCTCTCACTCCTTCTCGATGCGAGAACGGAGAAGAGAGTGAAGGAGAGAATACATGCATGAGAATACAGTCTTGAGGCCGGAGGGCCTTTTCTCATTGAGTCAGTCAGTCAGTCAGTCAGTTAGTTCGGAACCAGCCAGCGAGGCGGGTTGCACGTCAGCTAGACCGTGTGTATATCACCACACACGCGCGCGTGTGGAACACCAAGTCAAGAAAGAGTATCTTGCGTCTGGCAGCAAACATCTCTCCAGGAACCAGTTGGATTTTTCGCGCAAAGGTCCGACCTCGGCCGGGGCAAGCACCTGCCTTACCGACCGGGCCCATAAACCACCGCCTTAAGGGTTTGAAGCTGCCGGTACTTCGCGCGCCTTGTTAACGAGCCCGGTAACCGGCCATTAAATCCCGAATTTCACGGCGCGAATCGCGAGCCGGACGGGACGGGCCCGAACGAGGGCTACGCAACGAGACCGACACCTGCCCCGTGTATTCATAATATGCGGCGGGCTGCGGCGGCCCTGGCCTCGGCGGCGATCTTTTTGTTGCTCGCGGCCGAACCGACCAGGGCGAGGCACCGTCGCACTGGAAACGGCCATAAGCCCTCCGGTGACATCTCACTCTGGATCGATCGCCAGCAAATTAAAATGTTCTCCGGTGAGTCCTCCCTACTACCTCTTTTTCACACCCCCACCACAAGGAGGGACGGCCGGAACAAATGAGATGAGAGTTGGGTCATGTTTAGTTGAGGTGACCCCAATCATGAGGGATCCAGGTACATCCGAATTTAGGGTAAAGTCGGAATCCGATTATAGAGTGGACCACTGATTGGATTGATAACCACTTTGATTCGAGATAGTGGATCGAGACCTCGGACTCATTTGAGAAATACAATATAGTGTCATGCAAGTTTTTATATCTTAAATCGAGGGGTAACTTTTTTGGAACTCTGGTATACAATCTCCCAGAAAATCGTGTGAAATGCTTTAGTAACCCTGAAATCTGTTGAGATCCTCTTAAATTCCTGGTTAATGGTCAACTAAGTTTACCCAGTTGGAGAAAATAGTTAATCACACTGATTTCTTATTTATGGGTGACTAAATTCTTGGGTTGACTACTTAAACACTGAAAAAAATGGTTAGTTGGGCCAAACTAGTTTGTAAGATATGGTACTGATATTTCATTAGTTCATACTGCTATTTCATTAGTTGGCACAACAATTTCGTTAGTTGCAATGGCAATTCAATTAGTAGCAACTAATAAAATAGATGCCCCAACTATTAAAATAGCACTACCATATCTTACAAACTAAATAGCTGGTCCAACTAACCATTTTTTCAGTGAATCATTTTAGTTAACCAATAACAATACATTGGGGTCTTAGGGAATCAAGATGAACAGTTGGAATAACTGTTTTCGTTTTTACTACTCCTCTCAGTTATAACTATGAATTTAGTTAAAATAACTAATTTCTTAGTAAATGCAACTGCGAAAAGTAGCAAAAATGAACATGCTCATTTTAATTTTCTAAGACACTAGTGTATTTTTCTTAGTTAAATGGTTAAGTAGTCAACCTAAGAATTTAGTTACCCACAAATACGAAAGCAGTTGGATTTACTATATGGTTCAACTAACAATAAGTAAACTTAGTTGAAAATTTACCAGGAATTTTTTTTCAGATTTTACCATGGTCAATTTTCTAGAAATCCCGAGAAGTCCTTTGAAATTTCATTTATTCCACAGTAAATCCTGAGGTATCAAAAGTGCTGCATCTCATTTCAATCTTCCTTCATATAAAAATGATCCAATTTCCCAACTTCACCATCCTAGAAGCAGACAGTCCGTTTTTTTAAAGATCTCACTAAATACCTTAAGGAAAAGGTTTTCCAAAAGAGTTATCGCATCAAACACAAAGATCTCAAACCATAATCGGTACAAGATCTAAACATTTGGATATATTTCACGACGAGCAAACATAAAAAAATGCCAAATTAATTCACAAAAGTGGAAGTGTTATCTTTTCAAAGTGTCAAATTAAATGTTTCAGCCTCGGACTCATTTGAGAAATTCAAAATAGTGTCAATAGTAGCATGCATTTGAAAAACAGAAGAAAAACAGTGGTGTGCAATTTTTTGAATATTAAATCCAGGGGGTAACTATTTTTTCAATCTGATACACAATATACATCTCCCATGAAATCGCTGAAAATCCTTTCGAATCTCTTAAAGTACGCAGACAGCTTTGAAATTCGTTGAAATTCTTAAAAATCCCTAAAATACGTTAAATCCTTAGAAAATGCTGAAATATCATTTTACTTATTCCATAAAGGTTCTCTTAAAAGTCCATTGAATACCCTTAACATTTTTTCAATCTCATTCATGTCCTGGATTCCTGGATATCCTTTAAATTTTTCTGAAATCCTACGAAATTCTTTGAAAACTATTAACAATTTCGAAATATCGTTAAATTCCTTGGAATCTTTTAAAAAACTCTAAACTCTTTTAAAAAATCTTGAAATCCTTCAAATCTTGTGAAATCCCTAGTAACGAGAATACAGTAAAATCCCATAAAACATCTTGGAAGTTGAAATTATCATTTGAACTTCTTGGGGAAATGATGAAATCCTTGAAATCGACTAAAATCTCATACAAAATATAAAGCCCCTTGAAATCTTTTGGAATACCCTAAAAGATTTGAAAAAAAATGTTGGCAAAAATTTGCAATCTTACTAAATACCTGAAATCCTTTCAAATCCTTTGAAATCCAATGACATTTAAAAAAAAAATGCAAACCCTTGGAGATTCTATACATTCGCGTATGTCTTCTAAAATTCTTACAAATTAATTTAAAATACTTTGTAGTCTTATAACTATCTTGAAATTTGTAACATCCCTTAAAATTTCTTTTGAAAATTCTGGAAACTTTGTAATCAGATGAAATCAGATGAAACTTCTTGAAATATTTTAAATTCTCTGGAATCCCTCGGAATCTTTTAAAATACTCTAAAAGTTTTGTAACCCTATGATATACTTACAAATCTCTAAAATCATTAAAAATCCCTTGAAATTTCGTGAAATTTTTAGAAATCCCTGAAAGTAATTGAAGCGTTTTTGAAATCTTTTGAAAATCGTTTTTTGAGATGGCGGATATGTTATTTTACACTCGGAAAAATGTTGGTTTGCGTCAAACAAATTCTTTCTTTGACAAAGGGCCTAATAAATATTTGATAGATTGAAAAAATATTTGTTCGGTTCAAACATTTCTCTGAGTATGGGCAGTCTAACGAAGAAGTTTAAAAATATGTTTAAAGGCACAGTGAAAAAACAGTTGCATCAGAGAGCAATTTGAGTAAATAGTAGCACTAGTGTTCTTTTTTCAAACAAAAAAAAAAATAGTTGCTTCGTTAAAAAAAAAGTGTCAAAAGGTGTCAATAGTGGCGCGAGTCCGAGGTCTGTGGATCTATAAATGGAAGATCCTTTTTCTGCCATTTTTTTTACAATTGAACCATAATTGGTTCATGTTGTGCAATACAAATATTGAAAGCAACTAAATTGTTTTAAGTTTTGACATTGATAAGGAGAGTGAAAATACTGAAGTTCAAAGTGAGTTTCAAAACTGAAAAAAAATCGTTCTATTGAGCTAATGATTTAGTTTGTAAGGTATGCTACTGCTATTTTGTTAGTTGATACTGCTATTTTATTAATTAGCGCAAAAATAATTGAGGGCCCGGATGCAATAAGGGCTTATTCAATTTCGGCAAAAATGAAATCCCCTGGAGGCTTTCCAAAAAATGTTCAAATTTTAAGTTTTAAAGGATTTATCTGGATGTTCAATTTTATTGCGTATCTTTTTCTACTTAGACAAAAAGTTGTAGGTTTTTAGTTGTCAAATTAAATTAAAAATCTGTCTCTTTAGGAAAAATCAATTTTAGTTATTTTTCACTTCAAATCGTGCTCAGTTCGTCAGTTTTTAAATTTTTTAAATAAAATTCTCAGTGATTGGTTTCGAGATTCTGGATCCAGGTCTCAGATTCACTTGAAAAATTCAAAATAATGTAAATAGGAGTATCAATTTTGAAAAAATAGCAAATTAGTGTCATGCAATTTTTAAAATATTGAACCGAAGTTTTAACTATTTTTGAGATCTGGTATAATACAATATTGGTGATTTTCCGTATAGCGCAAAATTCAATATGATATTAGAAAATATTAGTTTCACTCTTAGATATGAATATTAAGATCATCCACGAAAAAAATACAAATTTTCATGCATGTCGCCCGAAAATTTATTGGAATCCACAAAAAAATAAATCTATTTTTTTTCTAAAAAAAATGATATTTAGAAATGGCTCAAGCACCATGAAACACGTATTTCCCATAAAAAATTACGTTTTTGTAAATTTTATTCAGAATTCTAATGATTTTTTGCAGTTTTTTAAATGCAAATTGTTCATAATACATAAAATACTACCTCATACTGCTAATTAGACATATACGTGAATTTTTTAAACAACTTATTGTTGTTTTTAGTAATTTTCTCTTAGAATAGTTTTAGAAAGTCGCGGTTTTTAAAAAAATTTCCACTTTTTGTCCAATTCCCAATTAGAGTGGATTCATACGTAATCAAAGTTAACCAAATTGATTGTTTAAACAAATTATTATTATTGTTAATAATATTCAATTTGAATAATGCTAGAAAGTTGCGATTTTTTCTAAAATTTCCAACTATTTGTCTCAAGGTTTGTTTACTTTTTATTTGGAGTGAATTAATAATCAATTCAGTTAAGCAAAAATAACTCTTTAAACAAATCAGTATGTTTCATAGCTATCTTATTCTTTTTTAATTCTAGATTGCTGCAGTTTTTTTCTGAAATTTTGAACTTTTTACCAACTTTTTACTCAGTAAAGTAATAAATAATGCAAGTTAACAAGCATATTTGTTCAAACAATTTATTAATGTTTATAACTATCTTCTCTTAGATAAGTGCTAAAAAGTTGTGGTTTTTTCTGAACTCTGAAACTTTTTGTCCACTTTTCACTTAGTGAGGTAATAATTAATGCAAGTTAATAAACATGCTTATTTAAATAATGGCTTATTGTTTATGAATATATATATTCTCTTAGAGTAGTGCTAGAAATTTTTTGTTCGGAAATCTTTTGTTTTGCTTTGACTTTTTAGTTATGAACAAATAATAAGTGAACATCAACAATAATCATTTTTTAAATGGTATCATATTGTTTGAAGTGAATTATTTTTGCTCTTTTCCCAATGTTCACAAAAAAATTATTTAAACAAAAAAGCTATCTTACACAAGAGATAAAAACGAAGAATGGAATAATTAAGAGTTAGGTAGGAAGACTAGGTCTGTGCATGATTTCTAAAAGAAAAATTTGTCATTGCTTATATTTACAATCAGCCCTATATAAACAATAATAAATGGATTAAATAACTATTTTCGTTTAACTTGCCTTAATTATTACTATACTAAGTGAAAAATGGACAAAAAGTTGAAAATTTCATTTAAAAAGCCGCAATTACCCCGTATAAATATAGAAGCAGCTAATTATAAACAATATCAATTTGTTTAAGCAATTGGGTTTGTTAGATTTTATTAATTATTACCTCACTCTATGAACAAAGGGGACAAAAAGTTGAAAATTTCAGAAAAACCGCAACTATCTAACATTACTATAGGAAAAGATAGGCATAAACAATAATTTGTTTGAACAATTATTTTTGCTAAACTGAATGAAATATTAACTCACTCCAAGTGAAAAGTCGACGAAAAGTGGAATATTTCAGAAAAAAACCTCAATTTCTAGCATTATTCAAAGAGAATATTATTAATAATAATAATAAATTGTTTAAACAATTAAAATAATTGTTTAAACAATATATTTTTGAAAGTATTATATTTTATATTAATATTATATATTTTTAAAAAATTGTTAACAATAATTAACTATTACTTCACTTTAATTGAAAATTGAACAAGAAGTGGGAAAGTTTTTTTTAAACAGCGACTTTCTATCTCTATTTTGAGAGAAAATTGCTAACAACAATAATAAATTGTTTAAAAAATTCATTTCAAGATCTAATTACCAGTATAAAGTAGTATTTATTGTGTTAGGAACGATTTGCATTTAGAGAAAACGCGAAAAAAATTATAATTAACGATAAAAACTCGCAAAACCCATTTTCTCATTTATGAGTTTTTTTTGGGACCCTATAAAACAGATTTATGGGCGTGATACTTGAAAATTAATATTTCATTCGTATTTTATAGCTAATTATGAAGAGAAATGTTGAGTTTTAACTCGATTTACCTAATATTCACAATTCTGAATAAAATTTATAAAAACGTATTTTTTTCTTATGGGGAATCGTGTTAAATTTCATGGGGCTTGAGCCACCTCTAAATATAATTTTTTTTTCAAGCAAAAAAAATGGATTCATTTTTTCATGGATTCGAATAAATTTCCGGGCGATATGCATACAAATTCGAGAAAAAAAATCCCAATGAATTTTTGGAAGTAACGTTACGAACTTAGATAACATTTAGTTTCGGTATTATTTCCACTATTTGGCTAAAATTTTAATTATTTTGTTGAAAATGTAACTATTTTGTTAAAAAGTCAGCTATTGGTTAAATATTCAACAACTTTGTTAAAAATTTATTATTTTTATTAAAGATTCATCTCTTCCATTGAAAATTTAACTATTCTATTTTTGAAAATTAATTTCCTTGGTTAAAAAATTATCTTTTGTGTTGAACTCTTCTGTGGAAAATTCATTTTTTTGAAGATTCATAATTTTATTTGAAAATTGATCACTTTGGTTGAAAATGTAAGTGTTTTGTTGAAAAATTTGTTTCTTTTGTTATTAATAATTAATTTTCTAACTGAAAATATAACTAAACCATTTTTTTCGAACTTGATATATTTAATTAAAAATTGATCTTTTCTAGTTGAAAATTTATCAATTTGACTGAAAATTGATGTACTTTGTGGACAATTCGTCTCTCTTGGTAGAAATTTATTCTTTAATTCTTTTTGGTAGAAAATTTTGAATGTTCGGTTGAAAATTAATCTGTTTTGGTTGGGGATTCAACTATTCTGTTGAAAAGTCGTATTTTTTGGTTAAAAATCAATTTTATGATTTAAAATTTGAATGAAAATTTAATTACTAAATTGAAAAATTAAAATTATTAAAATTTAATTTAATTACCTTTTTTGGTTGAAAAATGCAACTATTTAGTTTAAAAAAATGTTTAATCGAAAAAACTATAAACTAAAAATTCATTAAGTGAAATTTGCACTAACATCACATGCATTGTTCAAACTATTTAGTTGAAAATTTATGTAATTTGCTCAAAATTTGTCTTTTCATTCCAGAGTTAATCTTCCTGGCTGAAAATTTAACTATTTGGTTAGAAATTTATGTATTCCTTCGTAGAAAGTTGAACAACTTTTTTAAAAGTTTATTTTTTTGATTGAAGATTCATAATTTTATTTGAAAATTCGTTTCTTTTATTGGTCTAAAAGTAATTATTTTCACTGAAAAATTAACTATTTTGTTTAAGGTTCAACTGATTGGATTTAAATCAACTTTCTTTTGTTAATTCATATTTTTGGGTTGAAAAATTCAGCATTGCGTCCATTGTTTAAAGTATTTAGTTGAAAATTAATGTAATTTGTTAAAAATGTGTGTTCTTTGGTAGAAAATGAATCTTCTTCGTTGAAACTTGAACTATTTGGTTAAAAATGAATGTATTTTGTTGAAAATTTGAGTTTCTGATGAGACATTTTTTTGTTTGAAAATCATATATTTTGTTGAAAATTTATCTTTGTTGTTTGAATCCAACTGTTTTTTTTATTTTTAATCAGAATGTTTTATGTTGAAATATTAACTATTACATTTTTCGTTTAAAATTTATCTTTTTAGGTTGAAAATTCAACTCCTTCGTTGAAAGTTGAACAACTTTTTAAAAGTTCATTTTTTTTGGTTGAAGATTCTTCATTTTAGTTGAAAATTCGTTTCTTTTCTGGGTGAAAAGTAATTATTTTTTACTGAAAATTAAACTATTTTGTTGAAAGTTCAACTGATTGGATGCAAATGAATTCTTTTATTGTTAATTCATATTCTCGGGTAGAAAAATTCAAAATTACGTCCAGTGTTCGAAATATTTAGTTGAAAATTGATTTATTTTGTTGAAAATTTGTCTTTGTTGGTTGAAATCAACTTTTTTCAAATCAAACTATGTTATGTTGAAATAATAGCTATAACAGTTTTCGTTAAAAATTCATGTTTTTTAGGAGAAGATTGTTTTTTAAATAAAAAATTACGTATTTTGTTCAAAATTCGTCTTTGTTGGTTGAATCCAACTGCTTGTTTATTTTCAAATAAAATATTCTTGTTGAAATGTTAACTATTACATTTTTTGTTGAAAATTCATCTTTTTAGGTTGAAAATTCAACTCCTTCGTGAAAAGTTGAGCAACTATTTTAAAAGTTAATCCCTTTGCTTGAATATTCATAATTTCAGTTCAAAATTTGTTGTTTTTTTTTAAGTATTTTTTGTACCCTGAAAATTGAAATATTCTCTCCCAAATTTAACTTATTAGGTTTCAATTAATTTTTTTGTTGTTAATTCATATTCTCTCAATGAAAATTTGAAATCACGTCCCTTGTTCAAAGTATTTACTTGAAAATTCATGTAATTTGTTCATAATTCGTCTTTTTGATAGTAAATTAATATTCTTGGTTGAAAATTGAACTATTCGGGCAAAAATGTATGTATTTTGTTGCATTTTTTTATTTTCCGGTTGAAAATAATCTTCTTGGTTGAAAATTCTTTTTTTTTTTTTTTTGAAAATGTAACTATTCTGTTAAACATTTAACTGTTTTGTTGAAAGCTGATGTGTTTGGCTTGAAAATTCATTATTTTTGACGAAATTTTTTTTCTGTATCAGGCATCAATCATCACCCAAAAATTATACTAACATCATGCATATTTAAATGTAAAAATTCTAATCTTTCAGATCCTGTAATTATATGTAATAACGATGGTCAATAATTATAATTTCAAGATAAGTGGTAGTAATTACTGAATCAGGCACTAAAGCGTTTAGGGTCAAGTAGTGGTTAAGTTTTAATTAACTAGATAATTTACTTATCATTATATTAAAGTCGTATATAGATGAAAATGATCCACTTTTGCAGATCCAAAATTAATTTTTACACTACTGCCTCAATATATGTCAAGTTTTAGAAATTTTTTCACCCAATGAGATGAATTTCTATCTTAAACGATAAATGATGAACCAACACATGAATTTTCAACCAGGAAGATTAATTTTCTACCATAAAAGACGAATTTTCAACAAAGTACATGCATTTTCTACCAAATATTTCAATTTTCATTTTAAACAAATTAATTTTCAACCAAACAGTTGTATTGTCAAATAAAGTTATGAATTTGCAATCAAAAATGAAATAGTTCAATTTTTAGTTGAAAATATTATTTAAAAAAAAAAAAAAAAAAAAATTTCAATGAAACAGATGAATTTTTAAACAAAGAAGATTAATCTTCAACCCACTAGTTGAATTATGAACTAAAAAAGATAAATTTTCAACTAAAGAGTTGAATTTTCAACTAAGAAACATTAATCTGCAACCAAATAGTTGAATTTTTAAATAAAAAGGATAAATTTTGAACTAAAAATGGAATAGGTAAATTTTCAGTTGAAAAAATTAATTTTTAACCGAGTAGTTGAAGTTTTAACCAAAGCAGCTAAATTTTAAAAGACAAATATAATAGTTTTTATTTCAACCAAAAAATATTTTCATTTTTAACTAAAAATAGTTGAATTCAACCAAAAAATTGATTTTTCAACTAGAAGAGATTAATTTTAAACCTAACAGTTGAATCTTCAACTAAAAAGATCAATTCTCCTCCAAAATTAAAACGTTAAATTTTTAGTTTAAAAATGGATGTTTACAAAAAAAAAAAAACAATTTTTCAACAAAATAATAATAATTACAAACCAAGCAGATGAGTCGTCAACCAACAAAATGAATTTTTAACAAAGGAGTTCCAGTTTCAACCAAACTGTTGACTTTTCAACCAAAAAAGATGAATTCTTATACAAAAATTTAATAGTTGATATTTTCTCCAAGAATTATATTTATTCAAATGAAAAAAGTTCAATTCAACCAAAGAAGTCGGATTTCTAACCAAATAGTTCCGATTTTTTTAACCAAAAAAGATTAATTTTCAACCAAAAATGGAATTGTTAAATTTTCAGTTAAAAAAATCATTTTGTACAAAATTGTACAAAAAAAAAGAATTAAAAAAGCAGTTAAATTTTTAACCCAACAGTAGATTTCTTAACAAAAAAGATACATTTTTAATCAAATAATTGAATTTTCAAATGAGGAGGATTATTCTTCAACTAAGTAGTTGAATTAAAAACTCAGAGAATAAATTTTGAGCTTGAGAAATTATTTTCAACCAGTTAATTGAATTTTTAACCATAAGGTTGAATTCGCAAGAAAAAATATAATAGTTCTTATTTCAAGAGAAAAATGTTTTAATTTTAAATCACAAAAAGTTTAAGGACTCTTTAACCAAAAGATTCAAGGCCAATTTTTGAACAAAATATTGGAATTCTCAACCAAAAATCAATTTTCAACCAAACAGTTGCATTTGTAATAAAAACGATCAATTTTCAAACAAACAGTTGAATTTTCAACTAAAAAAGATGAGTTTTCTACCAAATAGTTGAATTTTTAACTAAAAAGGTACATTCTTAACCAAATAGTTGAATTTTCAACTAAGAAGGATTATTCTTCAACCAAATAGTTGAATTATCAACTAAACAGATAAATTTTTACCAAAAGTTGATTCGGTAAATTTTCAATACAAAAATATACTTTTTAACCAAGCAGTTGAATTTTAAATAAAAAAAGATGAATCCTCAAAAAAGAAGTAATAGTTGTTATTTCAACCAGAAAATATTTTTATTTTAATTAAAAAACAATTGAATGCAACCAAAAAAGACGCATTCTGAACTATTTGATTTTTTTACTAAAAAAGATCAATTTTCAACCGAACAGTTGAATTTTCAACTGAGAAATATAAATTTTTGACCAAACAATTCCAGAAAATAATAACTTTTCACGATTTTAAAGAGAAAAAATTGTTTAAACAAATGAAATTTTTGTATGTAAGAAATACTTGGAAATCCTTCACGTATCAATTAAAATTTATTTATGTTGAAAAAATTCCAAAAAATACAGTCTTTAGCATGATTTTGATAGAAAACTGCTATTTTCCATTTTTTGGGGCATTTTCCGGGGACAATAAAAGAGGATTGGGAAGTCAAAATTGAAAGTTATAGGTTCGATATAATTCACTGAATATTTTCAAAGAGGTAATTATGCTTTACTTCACAAAAAGTTTATAACTAGTACTTTTTCTCCCATTTTTTCGAAAACCGAGCTTTTCCCATTTAAAACCCCATGTGAATTTCAAGAGCCCGGAGGCACGGGTTAAAGTTGAAAAACAAAAGAAAAAAGTTTCTGATTTTCTTTTCCCAGAAAACAAGCAAATTAGGATGGATCGATCCCCAACAATTGAAATTTGAATTTTTTTACCGCCCTATTTGGGGACCGTTCAGATTTAAGTGAAACCAAAGTTTGGTTCCATCTAAATGCCCATCCAGAGCTGGGAACCATTCAAATTTTGGGGCATTCACTGGCATGATTCATCCAAAATTGGGGACCACTCAAATTCAGCTGTTACCAATGTTGGAATTTATTCAAAATTGGGAAGCATCCACATTCGAAGTTAGCAGTTAGAATTTCGGTACCATGCCAGGGTTCCAAGGTCATCGAGATTCATAGCCCAATATAAAAAAATTTGAATTTTTCTCCCACCTTGAAATTAAAAATTTTCCAAAACATTCCTTTTTGAGTTTTTGGTCCTAGAAAGTTAAGAATCTTTCAGGAGTCGCAGTTGCAATTAGTTAAATCTACAAAAACTCTTTTAGACACCAAGAAATTAATTTCCAGAGTTGAATTTTCGTTTTCTTCTGGTTGAAAATTATTTTTTTTTTACTAAAAATTTAACTATTCTAGTTGAAGATTTCTTATTTTAGTTGAAAATTCATCTCTTTGGTTGAAGATTCAAGTGTTTTGTTGAAAATTTTTTATTTTGGGTTCAAAATTTAACTACTGCGGTAGAAAACAGAACTATTTGGATGAAAATTAACTTTTTTTGTTATTAAAAATTCATGTTAGCGGGTTGAAAATTAATTTTGTTTGTTAAAAATTGAACTATTTTGTTGAAAATTTGTTTTTTTTCTTGGTTGAAAATTCATATTTTTTATTGAAAATTTGAATCCTTTGTTGCAATTTGAACTCATTTGTTAAAAATTACTTTTATTGATTGATGATTCATTTTAGTTGAAAATTTATCTTTTTGGTTCAAAATTCAACTATTTTGTTGACATTTCACGTATTTTATTGAAAATTAATCCTTTTTAGTACAAAATTAATCTGCTCGGATCAAAATTCACCTTTTTGGCTTGAAAATTCAACAATTCAGTTGAATTTCGTTTTCCCTTCTTGACTAAAAAATCTTTCTTTGTCGAAAATTTCACTTATTTGTTGAACTTCGTCTTTTTGGTTGAATTCAACTGTTTTTCATTTAAAAATTGATTTTTGAACTGAAAATTTAACGAGTCCATTTTTGGTAGAAAATTGAACTTTCTTAGTTGGAAATTCATGCATTCAATTGAAAATTCGTCTTTTTGAGTATAAAATTAATGTTCTTGATTGAAAATTAATCTGTTTCATTCAAGGATTCAACTAGTTTGTTGAGAATGTGTATTTTTTAATTCAATTGTTTTTGGTTTAAACTAAAAAATTTTGGTAGTTAAAATTTCAACTATTACATTTTTCATTCAGAATTCATCTTTTTTGTTTCAAAATTAAATTATTTGGTTGAAGATTAAAGTATTTTGGGTTGGATGTTTTTTTTAAACTGAAAAGTCAGCTATTCCATTTTGGGTTTTAATTTGATCTTTTTGCGTTGAAAATACAGGTATTCCATTTTTGGTTGAAAATTTATATTTTTTAGTTTAAGATTCAACTATTTGGTCGAAAATGTCTCTTTTCATATAAAAATGAATGTATTTTGTTGAAGATTTGTCTTTGTTGGTAGAAAATTAATCGAATTATTAGCTTTTATATAAAAATTTAACTATTACATTGTTTGTTGAAAATTTAACTGTTTTGTTTGACAATTTATCTTTTTTAGATGAAGATTCAACTATTTGGCTGAAAATTACTCTTCTTTATGTGAAAATTCTTATTTATTTTGTTGAATGTTCGTTTTTTTGTAGAAAATTAATCTTCCTTGTTGAAAATTCATCTGTTCGGTTGAAAAGTCAACTGCTTTGTTGAAAATACTACTATTTCATTAAAAATTTATTTTTTTATTGGTTAAATATTAGTTTTTACCAAAAATGTAATTATTTCATTTTTGATTTAAAATTCAACTGTTTCGTTTTTTTGAATTTATATTTTTCAGATAAAGATTCAACAATTTGGTTGAAAATTCAGGTATTTTCTTTAAAACTCCTCTTTTTAGGTAGAAAACTTATCTTCTTGTTGTAAAATTCATCTTTTTTAGTTGCTAATTTAACGAATTGGCTGAAAGTTGAACTTCTTCGTTAAAAATTCATTTTTTTGGTTGATGATTGATAATTTTGGTTAAAAATTTAACTATTTTGTTGAAAATTCTTTTCTTTTTTATTTGTTTAAATTGACCTTTTCAGTTGAAAATTGAACTATTTGCTGAAAATTCATGTTTTTTTTTTGAAAATTCAACGTCTTCTAAAATATTTTCTTTTGGTCTTTAGGACGTTGTAAGTCTTCCAGAACACTGTTAATTTTCATCCAAACAGTTGCATTTTTAACAAAAAAAGTATAAACTTTCCAAAAAGTGATGATTTTTCAACCGAAAAGATTAATTTCCTACCAAGAAGATTAATTTTCTACCACAGAAGATGAATTTTCAACAAAAGATATGAATTTATAATCGTATAGTTGAATTTTAAGCCAAGAAGATTTCTTTTCTACAAGTAAGGCGAATTTGCAACAAAATTCATTAATTTTTAACAAAATAGTTGAATTTAACAAAAACAGTCCAACAAAAAAGTCCAAATTTTATTTGATCAATTTTAATTCATATTTTTTTCTTTTCTGAAATTTTGTAACTAAATAGTTGAGTTTTTAACCAAAAAAGATCAATTTTAACAAAAAATGGAGGAGCTATATTTTCATTCAGATTTAATTTTCAATAAACAAAAACTAATTTTTTACAAAAGAGTCTAATATTGTACTAAATAGTTGAATTTTATAAAAAATTGTTGAATTTTATACAAAATTGTTGAATTTTAAAGCCAAAAAGGCGAATTTACATAATGCAGTTGAATTTTTCATCAGAGAATGTGAATTTTCGAACAAAAAAAAAATAATAATTTACAACAAATCAATTGAGTTTTCAACCAAAAATGTTAAGTTAAAAAAATTCAATGTTAACAACCACAAAAAAACTAATTGCCAGTCTTTATGAATGTTTAACAAAACAAAACAATGAACTTTTTGAAAGTTGAATTTTTAATCTAAAAAGATGACTTTCAATAAAATACTTGATTTTTAACCAAAAGAATTGATGTTCCACCAAAACTACGAATTTTCTACAAAACATTTGAATTTTCAATTCAAAAATGTGAATTCTTAACAAAAAGTTAATTCTCAACCGAAACAGATTAAATTTTTACCAGAAAGTTGCATTTTTAACTAAAAAAAAAGATGAAATTTCTGCAGAAATAGATGAACTTTGAAACCAAAAAGATGAGCGTTTGACAAAATAGTTAAATTTTCAATAACAAAAATGTTGTTAGTTAACAAAAGAAATTTCAATCAAATTGTTGAATTTTCAAGTCAAAAAGACGAATTTAACCAAGAAGTGTGACTTTTAAACAAAATTGTTGAATTTTCAACAAAATAATTCTATTTTGAACCAAATAATGAAATTTTCAAACAAATAATATGAATTCTTAACCAAAAAATTAACAGTAGACTTTTCAACTGAGAAGAATGAACTTTGAACTAAAAATGTTGGATTTTCTTATTGGGAGAAAAAGGGTAAAGACTGTGAAGCCTGCTATAAACACATAGGAATACCTAATACAGCATAGGAATATTAAATACCATTTAAATCTTAAATTTTTCCGTTTACCTTCCTAAAAATTATTAGTTACAGAACTCATTTAGCTTAACACTTTAATTAAAAAATTTTCAATGGGTTATTTTTTTTTTTTGCGCTGCCAAGAAAACTAAATTCAACTTAGTCTCACATAAATGCCGAACATCAAAATGGCGATTTATGAACATTTTTCAAAGTCTATTTAAAGTGACATTTTTCATATTGCAGGATCAATGAGTAAAAATGAAGGTCAAATTTTGGATAAAGTAAGCAAAAATTAAGTTCGGAGGGTACTTTTTGGTATTTTTTTCTTCATTTCTGTTCCTATTTACTTTAATTTAATATAAGAACACCCGAAACGTCATTACCGTACGGCGTCCCAACCTCACTTTGCACAAGGATCAACTGATTTTCTCCTTTTTTTTCAGACAGTAATCTGAAAAACGCTTAACGTATCAAGTTTGTAAACTCCACATGAACATAAATTCAATGTATGCACATTTTTTAAGTCAAATAAATAATATTGTAAGAGCCTTGAAGTCTGTCCCTCAATTTTTGCCATTTCAGACGTCATTACCGTACATCTTTTTTTCTAGTAAAATATTGTAGTTACAGATGAGTAATAAATACAGAAATATTAGGTGTATAGTTTAATACAAGATTTTATGAAATTGAGCTTAAAATATTAACTCTCTTCTTTGTGAATCGGATATTAAAACTGAGAAGTGCATCTTGACAACAAAAACGTCATTCCCGTACGTGAGTTAAAAACCATTTTTGGGGTGAAAAAAAAATGAAAACCATTCCGTTACTTGCTTGGCGGTGTTTTCTTTCATAATTAGGTGACTTTTCATAATTAGCATCTGTTATTTTTTTTATAAATACTAAAAAAGGTTAAACTTTAACATTTTTCTCGCATCATTACCGTACGGTACGATAGAACAGCGTACGACTGATTATATGCGCGTACGTATGGATTCATTATTATTTCTTACTTTCATAACTACCCCTTTTGGGTTTAAATTTTTTACATGTGACAAGATCAATTTCCGTTATGAAATATTTAATTCCTAATAATAATATGATTGCCACTCTAGGTGCTAAAATTTGCCTACAATTGGACAATTACCCATAAATTTGTTAATAAAGTTTGTATTTGAATGGCTCCGTACTATAAAAAGTTATACCTCAAAAAAACTGGAGCTATCTGGATAGAACTTGAAATTGTCAGGGAATGTTTCTTAAAGGTATGATTTTCAGGTTTGAATATTTCATTAATACAGTTTAAAATCGAAGATAATGAAGTTTGAAGCTTACAAAACTTCCCAACAAGCAATCTTGAGCTTATTGTTGGAATAATTTTTAAAGTTTGATATTTATATGCGTATCTTTCTTTTATCGCATTATATTTTAATAGTTTTAAGTAGCTAAAAGAAAAACAGTTACAACTTCGCAGTTGTTTTTGTCTTGTAGAACCTTTAAAGAGTATCAATATTCTATAGTTTTAATTATTATTAAAACATGTTTTCAATTCGGATTGAACTAACTTGTTTTTCAATCGGACCTAATTCGACTCTCATAATTTACTAATATATTTCAATTCATTTATTAGTAGCATTACCAATTCCTTTAGTAGATATAGTTACTAATTCATCCAATCAGTTATTTTTACTCATTGAATTAGTAGATTCTTACTAATTATCAGTAAACGAATCGGCACTATTTGAAATAGTAGAAAAGTTCTACCAATTAGTAGTTTTCTACTAATTCAAATTTAGAGAGTATGCAACGGTTTGATATTCCGCGATTTACTGCGTGGATAAGATGTTCAATGTAAAGTTATCCGATTAGACTCGAAAAAATGTTTGGCTAATTATTTAGTTTGTAAGATATGATACTGCTATTTTATTAGTTGGGATAGCCATTTTCTTCATTGTTGATACTAACTGGATAGTCGCTGCAACTAATGGATTTGTTGTTCCAACTAATAAAATAGCGGTAATAGTTGGCCCAACTGAACATTTTTTTCAGTGTCCGAAAAACACACTTAACATTTTGTCACGAAATGTTTTAACAAGCAAGTGATTCTCCTTAAATTGAAGAATGGAAATTGCCCAACTGATGTTTGCTGAAACAAAAAGGTTGGCCGTTATTGACTCTTTACCTGAAGAATTGGTGAGCACTTGGGCTTCAATACAAGAGTGCCAATAGTTTGTTCTCGGTGATGAGATGGTCTGATGGCATTCCAATACGTACAGCATGTATAATCGTCTGCAAACAAATCTTCGAATGGAGCATGTGCCGGCTCGGTTATCGTTTTTCATCTTCTCTTCGCCGGTCAGTGAAAAAGTGAACATGTTCATGTTGCAGCGGTTTCATGTGGAGAATGTAGTGGAATGATGTTCTTCCTAACGTAAATCGTACAAACTCCATGGTACAAACTATTATCTGAGTTCAAGGATAGGTTCTTCACTCTTCGCAACTTTCATCCCTTTTCTGGTTCTCAAATTCAATTTTGAAAAAAGTCTATCCAGTCAGATTAGTGCTGTGTGCTTCAACTAATTAATCGTTTAATAAATGCCAAACAAACAAAAACGGTAAAATCAGTCTAAGGTTACACAGAGAAAAATGGATTTTCACACTTAAAATCTAGGTATTAAGGAATAACATATTTATGTTCAACTATAGGACAGCCATGTAGATGTTAAAAGATAGTACTTGCGGATATTGAAAGATATATGCAAGTATGCAACGCAGAGCTTTCTCACCCCGAAGGTTTTTCTGAAAAAGAAACAGCACTTTTATCAATCATTTCACTTTATCAAAAAAATTTAGAGCATTATTATGGAAATTTAAGAATATTAAATTAGATTAAAATCAAATTCAAAATCCTATTTAACGTTCAATACTCAAGTTAATGTATAGAATTCTTGAAAATAAAACAAGAATAAAGAAAAAAAGAAGAAAAAAGAAAGAGGATTTGGTTCGTTGCCTTCTCATTTTTCTTCCCTCTTTTTTATTTTTGTCCAAAGAAACGAATTTTTTTGTTTTTAGGAATTGCAATAGGAGCATTTCGCGGTGGTTGTGCAAATTTGATCGTTGGATTCTTGTTTTATTTTTAGGAATTCTATACATTAGCATTATTATTACTATCATATGAATAAAACTTTAATAATCATCATTTTACCATAAGTTTACATACGACAGGAAACATTGACTATAAGCTTCATCAAGTGAACGATAGATGCCGATAGAATTTTTCAGGAACTTGATTATAAGCTTCTTCAAGTTCCCGATAGAGGTAGGGCGTTTTCCTACACTCAGGCAACGACTTTAGCATCTCGGATGTTTCAGTTCATCGACATACAGGTACTGGACCGCTATAGCTACGGTCGTCAGAAGTGGGATAGAGAATAGAAAGAGAGGGAAAATCGAGAAAGTCGACCTGTCTTTTTCTAAGGATGGTGATTGGCTCTTCTCATCTTCCATCTGCTTTCATTAGAAAAGGATCAATCCACCAATCGCCATCCTTAGAGAAGGACAGGTTGACTTTCTCGACTTGTCCTCTCTTTCTATTCCCTATTCCACTTCTGACGGCCGTAGCTAGCGGTCCAGTACTATATGTTGATGTTTCAGTCTAACATCTTAGAAGTTTCAGTTTAACATAGAAATATTTTTACGCCCAAAATCTCAAAAAGATAGCAGATGTTTTGTTGAATCAAAAAAATATGTGCATCACTATGCAGCAAACGAAGTTTTTCTTTTCAATTTAAAGAATTTTGTATCGCACCGCCATCATAAACGCGATTTTAGGTACTATAAAAGATATCTAAAATACCATTTCTCAGCGTAGGCCGTGAAATTTATAATTAGGGTACAGCGTACTATAAAGTAACTGACACTGTGATCTGATTGAAACACGGACATTTGTATTTGTACTTTATGGTACGATGAGTGCAGTGACCCCAACTTTCGCATGTAGACGCCCCTAAGTGGCACTTTGCCCAGTGTGAATGATTGCAGTACTCGTTTTTCGTCTCGGGAATTGAATGAAATTGAACAGAATTAAATGGAATTAAATGGAGTTGAATTGAATCAATTAGAATTAAATGGAATTGAAAGGAATTGAATTGATTTGAATCAATTGGATTACATTGAATTACATTGAATTGAATGGAATTGAATTGAATTGACTGGAATTATATTGAATTGATTTGTATTGGAATCCCTCTCGGGTTTTCAGATTAGGCCTCTATGCAAGCTATTTGCACTTATGATGACTGGTGTGATAAAAACTAATATGTGACACTCGGCCCATGAGTGGCAATTTGCCTCGTGTGAATTGCAGTACTTGTTCTTCGTCTCGCCTACGCCTCGACTCCAACTCGTACTGCAAGTTTCACACTCGGTCAAAAAAGTGCTACTTAGGGTCCACAAATAACTAATTTTGGAATTAATTTGAATTGAATTGAATCGAATTGAATTTAATTTATTTCATTGGAATGAAATGGAATTGAATTGAATGGTGTTGAATTGAACGGAATGGAATTCATTTGAATTGAATGTAATTTTTTTTTTTTTCATACCATTAAGCCGTTTCCCTTTCGGCGAGCCTCTAGAGGTAGGCGTGACACTACCCGATTCGGGTAGTGTTTCTAAGTGGATAGTTTCTTGTAGTAAATAACTACAAGTGTGGGCTCACCACACCCACGACCGCCAACAGCAACGCAGTAGTATTATTCTCGAACGGTCACCCATCCAAGTACTAACCGCGCCCAACACTGCTTAACTTCAGTGATCTAACGGGAACTGGTGTTTCCAGTGTGGTATGGCCGTTGCCATTGAATTGACTTAATTGAATTGACTTAAATTGAATGAAATGAAATTGAATGGAATTGAATTGAATTTAATTGAGATGACTTGAATGGAATTAAATGGAATTGAATGGAATGGAATCGATTTGAATTTGATTGAGATGACTTGAATGGAATGAAATGGAATTGAATCGAATGGCAACGGATTGAATTTCTTTGGAATCCCTCTCGGGTTTTCAGATTAGGACTCTATGCAAGCTATTCGCACTCATGATGAGTGCTGTGATAAAAACTAGTGTGTGACACTCGACCCCTGAGTGAATGAAATTGAATGGCTTTGAATGGAATTGAATGGAATTGAATGAATTGAATGGAATTGATTTGAATTGAATGTGATTTAATTGAATTCAATTGAATTCAATTGAATTGAGTTGAATGGAATGGAATGGAATGGAATTGAATGGAATACATTTGAATTTAAATGAGATAACTTGAACGGAATTAAATGGAATTGAATTGAATTTGTTTGAAATGCCTCTCGGGTTATCAGATTAGGACTCTATGCAAGCTATTCGCACTCATGATGAGTGGTGTGATAACTAGTGTGTGAGACTTGACCCCTGAGTGAATTGAATTGAATGGAATTGATTTGATTTGAATTGATTGCAATTGAATTGAATTGATTTGATTAGAATTGAATTGAATTGAATTCAGTGGAATTGAATTGAATGAATTGGAATTCAATGGAATTGAATGAAATGTAATTGAATGGAATTGATTTGAATGTGAATGAATTGAATTAAATTGAATTGAATTGAATGGTATCGAATAAAAATTTAATTGAATTGCATGAAATGGAATTTAATGGAATCGATTCGAATTCAATTATCGATATGAATTTAATTGAAATTACTTTGACGAAATCGAATGGAATTGGTTTGAATTTGCTTGGATTCCCCCTCGGGTTTTCAGATTAGGACTCTATGCAAGCTATTTGCACTTATGATGACTGGTGTGATATAAAATAGGTTGTGTCACTTGGCCCTGAGTGAATTGAATTAAATTGAAGTGAATGGATTTGGATTGAGTTGAATTAAATCGAATCGAATTGGATTGATTTGAATGTAATTGAATTGGAAGGAATTGGATTGAATTGGTTTGGATTGGATTCCCTCTCGGTTTTTTGGATTAGGACTTTATACAAGCTATTTGCACTTATGATGACTGGTGTGATAAAAAATAGTATTTGACACTTGGCCCCTGAGTGAATTGAATTGAATGGTATGGAACTGAATGGAATTGATTTTAACTGAATGGGATTGAATTAAATTGAATTAAATTGAACTAAATTGACTTGAATTGAATGGAATCGAATTGAATGGAATGGAATTGAATTTAATGGAATTGAATTGAATTGAATGGAATTGGATATTATTGGTTTGGATTAAATTCCCTCTCGGGTTTTCAGATAAGGCCTCTATGCAAGCTATTTGCACTTATGGTGACTGGTGTGATGAAAAATAATGTGTAACAGTCGGCCCCTGAGTGGCACTTTGTCTCGTGTGAATTGCAGTACTTGTTCTTTGTCTCGGCTACGCCTCGACTCCAACACATACTGCAACTTTCATACTCGGTCGAAAAAGTGCCACTTACGGTCCTTGTATCACAAATAACTATTTTTGGTTACCTTTTTTTATTTAAATTGAAGAAATATTTTGTTGTTCTAACGAAAACCTTTTTTTAAAGGAAAAACTATTTGGCTACATTCGACCGAAAGTTAATTGATTATTACATTAATTAATTATATCATTTGGCTTAACAAAACACTTAACTTAAATACGCAATCTTTTTATTTATTCTAACTAAAGCATTTATTTCGAATAAAAATTCAAAAAATTCATTGAAATCAAATAAATATTTGTTTGTGTTAATGATTATATTATTAGGCTTTATTCGTAAATATAAAGGGAAATTGAAATACGTATATTTTCAGTGTCTTATTCCTAAAAGTTGATAAAGTTGTATAAATTGTGCCTATAATCTGCTTTTGGAAATAAGGCTAAAAATATCAATTTCCAAAAAATATAAGCACAAGTTGATTCATTTCTATCGTCAGAAACACTGCCGTACGCAATTAGCCACCTAGAGATTTCTGGCAGAACTACTAGTTGTAAGTGTTTTGACCTATAAATTATAAAAAAGATTTTTTTGATTTAAGAAAATAATTCTCTGGATTAAAAATAATGAAATGAAATTAACTATTTCTTAAAATTTGTCCACACTTCATTTGAATCAAAAGAATATTTTTTGAAATCAAAGAAATGGTATCCAACTAATAATTTCTTCAATTCATAAAAGAATAAAAATGTCATTAATTTTAATTGAACACAGTTTTACTTTGAATTAAAGTGAAAAAAATAAAGAAACAATTTCTTGAATGGTGTAACGATGTGTCACAAAAATCTCGCAATCATTGCTGTTAAAAACCTGATTGGCTTTTAATTACTTGAAGTTTTTTTATACTTTCAGGAAAATGTTTGTTTGCATGAAACAAAAACCTTTTTTCCACCCTATATCAAAAATAGAATTTGTTTGATTAAAATAAAATTTGTTTGAGTTAAACAATGGCGTGCTTGAATCAAATCAATTTTGTTTAAATCAAAAAAATATCTGTTGAATTAATCAAGTATTTGTTTGACTATATCAAAGAAAGAATTTGTTCGATTTAAACAAACTTTTTTTGAGTATACCTTAAAAACGAAATTTTGAAAATTAAGTCTACAAATAATCCCTTGTAATGAGAAAAATCATAGAAAATCTTATTTGAATTGAAAAATATTTGTGCTTTTCATATAGGTACCATTACGCGGTTAAATTAAAACTTTCAATAATAAATTATTTAAAATATTATACATTATTATTCTTTAGTGATTTTCACTGCAACTTAGAATTTTTTTAAAAGAATTTCAATATAAAATCATAAAGTTTCGAAAAACAGCTGATTTTTTTTTAAATTTTAGGTTGTGGTAGTGTTTTTACCGGAAATTAGCATTCTGAAAAAAATCGTCAATATTAGGGAAAATTGAAAAATCATAAGATTTTTTAAATGATTATTATTCTGCAGATATATTAGCATTCATAATTATTAAATTCACAATTTCCGTACAATTTTTGTTTTATTTCCTTTTTATACCAGAAATCGGTACTTTCAATAAAAAATCATTGGATTTCGAAGAAGATAATAAAAATAAAAAATCATGTCATTAAAAAAAATATTTACAATATTTGAAAAATAATAGGGTATGCTAGTTCTTTTCACCGGAAATTAACATTTTGAAACTAAAATCATAATCAAGATTCCCAATTTGAACAACTTTAGGTTATGTTTGTGGTTTTTATTAGATTTGAAAGATTACATATTTTTCAGTAATTTACATTTTTCGGTTATGGTAACGTTTTTTATAGGAAATTAATGTTTTTAAAAACAAATCATTTGTTTTTAAAGGTTCATAAATTTTTTTAAATTTTTGGTCACGTTAGCGTTTTACACAAAAAATTGGTATTCACAAATTGGAACAAATTTTTGTTATGTTAATTTTTTCATGTAAAAATTGCTATTGTTCATAAAATATCATTAGATATCAAAGAATTTAGTTAGTTCTCTAGCATAGAAGAAACTAGAGACAAAATTAGCAATTTCAAAAATATGATTCTTATTTGAAAGATAATTGCTTAAACAAACTCGCTATTGATCAGAATTCATGCATATATACTTTAAAAGAATAAATCGTTGAATGTACAACCTAATTGTTGTACACAATTTATATAAACAAATACTTTAGTATAGTGCGCAAATGATTAAAATACTGATTTCTCACGTAAACTGTCTTATATTTTGTATAAGATTTGAAGTTTCGAACAGGGAATATATTCAATTGTTTATAACAAATATATCAAACAAATTCCTCTAGAGTACATTCATTCGTGGATTTTTTTAAGTTCTGTGGGCAGCAAGCTAATACTGATATTTAATCAACATTTTCAGCTAATAATTAAATTAACAATTGTTAGAAACGATTTATTAAATGAATACGCAGCTGTGAATGAGTCGGTCAAATCCCCCCCCCCCCTTCTTTACTGCACCTTCCCCTTTTCTCCTTCTTTTTCCTGTACTTCCTCTGCCTTTACTTCCCCTACTAACCTTCCTCTATTGCATCCTACCCTTCCTTTTTGTACCTAACCGCCCCTACTCAACCTCATTTCCCTATTACCCTTCCCCTCACGCTCCCTCACTTCCTGTCAATACACCATCCCTACTACCACTCATTTCATCTCCCCTCCTCCTCCTTCCTCTACTTAACCTCTCCCTACTTCTCCTACTAACCCTTCTCCTGCGCATCCTACTCTTCCTTTTCTTACTTCACCGCCCCTACTCACCCTACTCACCCTCATTTCCCTATTACTCTTCACCTTACGTTCCCTCACTACCTCTCACCACACCTCTCTACAACACTCAATTCACCTCCCCTTTTTCTCATTTATCTTCTTCCTCTACTTACCCTCTCTTTACTTCCTCTACTAACCCTCCTCCTCTTCCGCATCTTACGCATTCTTTCAGTACTTCACCGCCTCTACTCAGCCTAATTTCTCTGTTACCCTTTCTCTCACGTTCCCTCACTTCCTCTCACCACACCTCGTTACTACACCTTACTTCACCTCCCCTTCTCCTCCTTCCTCTACTTAACCTCTCCCTACTTCCCCTACTAACCCCCCTCTTCCGTATCCTCCCCTTCCTTTCAGTACTTCACCGCCCCTACTAACCCTCACTTTCCTATTACCTGTCCCCTCACGTTTTCTCACTTCCATCCCTACTATCACTCACTTCACCGTCTCTACCTTTGCTTCCCCACCTCTCTTCCACTCCTCTCCGGGAAATAAAGTGCGCCGCAAAATTTCTTTTTCAAAATTGACTTGACTTGAATTGACTGTTTAACATAACAGTTTTATTTTTCAACCAAATATATAAATGTTCAACAAAATAGTTGAATTTCTAACCAACTTGTTGAATTTGGAACCAAATGGTCGAATTTTCAAACAAATACTCTAACCAAAAGCAGTTGCATTTTCAACTGAATAGTTGAATATTTACAATTTCATGGTTCTCATTTGATGAAAAATTTTCTTCTCGATTATGATTAATTAGCAAATATATTTGCCTCCTCATAGAGAAAGTAAAAACAAAAAATCTAAATAGGTTAATCTAAATGTTTAGAATCGAGAGCCTTTTCTGTTCTACACATGAACATTAAATTATGTTGATGAACAAAAATTTTTCTGTTTGAAACAAATTTTTTTAATTACATAAATCACCATAACTTCCGTACTCTTCAAAACAATGTATTAATATTAAAAGAAAGATTCTTTTCGAATCGACGAATCCGGACAATTGCTTAGAACATTGTGTTAGACATTTTTCTATTCAGTAACGTTTAATTAAATGAATTTACATTTTTTCGATATTCTTACCATTACAAAGCGTCCTCTATTAGGAATAAAGAATCATTTTTTGGTTAGAGATTCATCATTTTAGTAGAAAATTAATTTCTTTAGTTGAAAATTCGCCTCTTTTGTAGGAAATTCGTCTTTTTGGGTTGAAAATTCAACTGTTTTGTGGTAAATACATCTTTTTCGTCAAGAATTCAACTAGTTTAGTAGAAAATTCTATTTTTTTTAATTCGTATTTTTGGTTTAAAAATGCAACTGTTTATTTGACAATGAATCTTTTTTAATTAAGGATTAAACTACGTGGTTGAAAGTTGAACTACTTTGTTAAAAATTAATCATTTTGATTAAAGATTTATCTGCCTGGTCAAAAATTTAACTTTTTTCTGGAAAATTCGTTTTTTGTGGTTGTTAAAAATTCATTTTTTCAACTGAAAAATTCACTATTCTATTTTTGGTTGAATATTGATATTTTAAAATTGAAAATTATACTATTTGGTTGTAAATTAACTTTTTTTAATTCATAATTTAGCGCTGAAAATTCAACTGATTTGTAGAAAATTCGTCTTTTTAGCTTGAAAATTCAAGAATTTAGTTTGAAAAAAAATTATTTTCTAATTGAAAAATCTTTTTTGGTTAAAAATGTAATTATTCTGTTCAAAATGAACTTTTTTGGTAAAAATTCATATTTTTTATCTGAAAATTGTACTACCTTGAAAATTAAGTAGTGTGGTTGAAAAATAGTATTTTTGTTTTGAAATATAAACTATATTAAGAAAAAATTTCATTATTCGGTTCAAAATAACCATTTTTGGTGAAAATTCGTATTTTCTAGTTGAGAAGTCCACTGTTTTGAAAATTAAATAGCGTGGTTTAAAAATATGCTATTTTGTTAAAAATTTGCCTTCTTTGGATGCATTAAAATATTTTTTATTAAAAATTCAAATCTTTCTTGGTTTATATATCAACTATTACATTTTTTGTTGAGAATCATATTTTTGGTTGAAAATTCAACTACTTGGTTGAAAGTCAAACTACTTTGTTAAATATATATATTTTTTAGCTTTAATATCTTTTCAGCTTGTAAATTCAACAGTTTCGTTTGAAAAAAATTTCTTTTCTGACTGAAAAATTTTTTTTTGTTAAAAATTTAATTATTTTGTTGGGAAATCGTGTTTTTGTGTTGAAATATAAACTATTTTAGTAAAAAATTCCATTATTTGGTTCAAAATTAACTTTTTTGGTAAAAATAATTTCTTTAGTTGAAAATTTAATTATTTTATTGATATTGCAATATATTTACTTGACAAATTATTTATTTGAAGCGTTTCTATTTGAATTTAATATTACTACCTACATTCATTTTATTCAAAAGAATTTATTCCCCTATTTTCGTGATAAATCTCATTTAAAATCCTATTTTTTCTAATATCTTGAATTTCTATTTATGATTCCTCAAAAATGAATCGAAACCTTTTAAAAAAGGGAGAATGGGGTAAATTGGGTCAAAATTCAGGATTTATGTGTTTCAGCTGATTCTTCAAGATTAAGGGGGAAAAAGGGGGATTGGGTAAGAAAGGGGGCAGACTCTGATCTCTGAAATTTGCATAAGGTATAATTTTACACACCAGTTTTGAGAAAATAACTTTCCTTTGAGCCGATCCTGAATCTTAATAATGTCATCATCTGCAAGTCGAAATCTAATTTCAGCCTCGAACGATCAGTCGTCAATAAATTGTTCTAATCATCTGGGCTAATAATAGAGATCAAGTACTTTGGTTCAGAAAGGCTTTAGTGATTATCGAAATAAAAATATTCACTTTTTTCAAGATCGAAATGAAATCTACTTTCTTATGAATAATTTTCTGCAATTGCTCATTAGAGACAAATACATTACAAAAGGAAAACGGAGAGAGTAAAAGGGAAAAATCCACCAAAACCAGCCTCTCACTTTTTCCTCATTTTTTCTCCGTCTTTTTTATATACTAATTTTTAGACCTCCTCTTTAGGGATTATTTAGAGAAAAACTGGACGCATGAAAAATAAAAAATAATTTTAATTAAAAAAATTAACATAACAACTGAAACTAAAAATATATAAACAGTAACTAAAAAGTAATTTAGTCTAATTCTTCATATCGTTGGTGAGAAAATAATTGTTCCATAAAGAATTCTTTTTATTAGTAAGCTAAAGTAATTAATTCATCCAATTAATAACCCTGTGCCATAGTGCCATAGAATACATTTTCTCGATTTGCAGAGAAAAAAATTTTTGAACAAACAAAAATTGTTTAAACAAATAAAAATTAGTTTAAAAATTGCTAAATATTCTGTAGAAAAAAAATATTACTCTTAAATTCCTTTAATTGTTTAATTAATTCCAGAAAGTAATAATTTTTCACGCTTTACAGGGGGAAAAATTGTTTAAACAAATCAAAATTGTTTAAATAATTACCAAACATCCTTAAAAAATGTACTGCTTTAAGCATATTCTTTAATTGTGTCATTATTTTCAGAAAATAATAACTTTTTACGATTTTCGGGAGAAAAAGTTGTTTAAACAAATGAAAATTGTTTGAATAATTACCAAATAAGTTAAACAAGAACTACTATTCTTGGCATTCATCAACTTTGTACAATTTATTCCGAAAGATAATAACTGTTCACGATTTACTGGGGAAAAAAATTGTTTAAATAAATACTAATTGTTTAAACAATTTTAAATTATTTAAAATATACTTTAAAACTCGTCACTTATCGATTAAAAATAATTTATGTTGAATTTTTTTTTTAAATACCGTCTTCAGCATGAATTTGATAGAAAACTGATATTTTGCATTTCTTGGGGCATTTTCCGGGCACAATTAAAGGGGTTCAGGTGTGTCAAAGTGAAAGCTATTGGGTGAAAATTATTTCTGAAATACTCCTCAAGAGGTGACAATACTTTAATTGACAAAAAATGTATAACAAGTACTTCTTTTTTCCATTTTTTTGAAAATCGAGCTTTTCCCATTTAAAACCCCATGTTAATTTCAAAAGCCCGGGGGCACGGGTTAACGTTGAAAAAAAATTACGGAATTTCTTTTTCCGGAAAACGAACAAAATGGGGGGGTTTTATCACCAAAAATCGAAAGTCGAATTTTTGGACCACCCTATCGATACACACATCTATAATTTAATAAAAAGAAACTAAATTTTTAGAAAGAAAAAAACTGAAATTTAAATTAAACATAAACCAAAAAACAATATAGTGTTTTACAAAAACTTTTAATAAAATAATGATAAAATAATAAACCTCTGATGAAAAGGCGCGCCAAAGCTTGAGAATAGAAGATTGAATAAAATATTATTTAATTAAGTAAAAAGAATTGAAGGGGGGGAGGGTAGAATGCATAATTTTTGGATAAATTTGTCTTCTATTCATCATTTCAGTTTTTAAATTGATTGAAGTTTTAATATACTTATTAATATAAATTGATTCAATGATATACGTCTTTTAAAAGTATTACTTTTCCTAGCCGAGATTTTAATATTACCAAAATCAAAAACATGTATTGTAGAAAGTTCTTTTTTTGTCGCTCAAAAATTCAATAATTTGGTGAAAAATTGATTTTTTCATTTGAAAATTAGTTTCTTGAAATTAAGATGTAGCAATTCCATTTTTGGTTCAAAGTTCATATTTTTTATTTTGAAAATTCAAATCTTCAGTTAAAAATGTATGTAATTTGTTAAAAATTCGTCCCTTTCTGTAGAAAAATGATCATCTTGCTTTCAAATCCGACATTTTGAATACAATTTTTTTTCTTTATCGACTAAAAAATCTTTTTTGGTTGAAAACTCAACTCATGTTGAAAATTCGTGTTTTCGGATTAAAAATTCAACTGTTTTGTAGAAAATTTGAATTTTCTTTGGAAAATTCAATAGTTTGGTAGGGAATTCAACAAATTGGTCGAATTTTGAACTACTTTGTTAGAAATTAATTTTTTAGTTAAAATTTCATTATTGTAGTTAAAGTTTTGTTTGTTTGTTAAAAACTAGGTTTTTTAACTAAAAATATTAATGTCAGGTTGAAAATTAATTTTTTAATTGGAAATTCATATTTTCGTGTTAAAAAATCAACTGCATTGTAGAAAATTCTTCTTTCATGCTTCAAAATTCAACAATTTGGAAGAAAATTCAGTTTTTTCAATTAAAAATTAATTTTTGAAACAAAAATGTAACTATTCGATTTTTGGTTAAAAACTGACGTTTTTAATTCAACAATTCAAGTATTTTGTTTAAAAATTATCTTATTTGCTGAAAATTTAAAACTTCGAAATTTAAAAATACATTTCTTCCGCAGTTACAATTTTTTTCAAAATGTGCAAAAACATGTTTGTTTTTGTATTGAGTCATATGCACACATTTAAGACAAAAGTTGAATATGTCGAACCTGAAATTTATTCAGCTTGAACCAAAGAAACATTTTTTTTATTTTGCTTTTTCGGAAAAAAAATATTGGTCGTGAATTAGGATTTTTGGGATTTCATATCTTTTTTGCGATTTTGGAACGTTATAAACACCACGAAAAAATTATTTTCCTATGAATAAAGAATAACACCATGTTTCTTTGGTTCAAGCTGACTCAATTTCAGATTCGAATCAATGCAAAAAACATGTTTGTGTATATTTTCAAAAAATTGTAAATAAGGCAATTTTTTTTCAATTAAAAAAAAATTCTAATGGTGAATATAAGAAAGAGAACAGAAGATATTAACCGATTTCAAATTTTTTTTCTTAATTTCTTTTGGATGTCGACCAACAAATTGTTATACCTAAGTTCAAACGATTCGATTAATTTCAGCATTTTTACTTCGCTCTACTACTGAAGAGTTTAGTTTTAAATTTGCATTGAAAGTATGAATTATAATAAGGATGAAATGACAAGTCTTGGAAAGCAATATTTATGAGAACGATGTTTAATATATCAAAATTGTTTATTCAACTAATTTTATTTAAAATTATTGAAAAATGTAAAATTTCTTACAAAAAGATTGTTCCTTTCGAGATATGAAAATAAATGTTCAAACTTTACCCTATTTTCCCTTTTTTTGTCCACTGGACATCCTGATAGCTGTTGATAAAATTTGTTATTAAAAAAATGTATTATTAAAAACAGTCCTAATAGCAATTTCAATTCCGTTTTTGTTAAATTTTTGTGTAAATTCAATTTTTATTTTGTGCAATCCAATGATAAATCGAGAAGAATATTATCAAACATTGAAACAACCCTGATGGGAAACATTTTTACAAGAAAGTACACAATTTCTAAAACTGTATTTTGTTTTGTGAAAATCTGTACTTTTTCGTAAAAAAATGTACAAAATTTAGCAAAAAATACAGTTAAATACAAATAGCTAATTCTCGTCTAGTATTTTCTTGTAGAAAAGTAAAAAAAAAATTAACAGGAAGGTATAAGTTTCTACAATTGAAGAATTTGTATCACTTTTTATCTATACTTATTTTAATTTGTTGTAAAAATCTACAAGGTATTACAGAAAATGACAGGATTTTACATTTTTTTAATTTGAATGTTTTTTCGTCATAAAAACACTTTTAATTTTATGCAAATTATTGTAGAAAATTACAGAAAAATCTAAATTTTCACAAACTATAATTTTTGATATGTAATATATAAGTTTCTTTTAGAAACTAAAATATAAAAGGAATATTACACGTTCATCAAAAACTTTTGCTATTATAATAAATCACATTGAACTTTAGTTCGATTATTGAAAATTGAACAATCATTTATTTTACAGGAAGAGTATGAATCTGTACGAAATTAAGCTAGTTACAGATTTTAATGTTAATAATATAAATTTTTCAATTCAAAAGCTTCAGTATTTTAAAAAATGTAAACATTTGATTCTAACTTCATAAGCTATTCTTAATTTCGAAAAAATTTCAAAAATTGAATGCTCTTATTCAATTCCAAATTCTATTCAAATATTGTTTCTATCTAAAGTATTCCATGTTTAACCATTTAATTTGAAATTTTTTAATTAGGGATGACATTTTTTGAATATTTATCAATTTTTTACTTTTTATTTGAAATGAGCAATTATAAATCAAATATTAAAAACTGAACAATTTGAAACTGAACTATTTAAAACAGAAAACATTAATTAATATTTCAGAATCTTAAGTTTAAACTTTAAACGTTACAATTTCAATTGTTCTATTTAACTCTTCAATAAATGTAAGTATTTCGGAAGAATTTGAGTTAGCTTAAGAGATATTTACAAGTTTTGAGAAAATTAAAACTTAATTTAAAATTTAGACATTAACATTTGTTTTGAAATCTTTTTAAATATTCTATTAACAATTTTCCAGGACTCTATTAATAATTTTATTATTTTGGAACTTGAATCTTCCCTAAAATTGTTTGAAAATACTGTAAAAATAAAAAAAAAACTAACTTAAAATCATCCAGATTCTTTTTTGAAAATTTTGGAAACCTTATTAAATATTCTTTTTAAATTGATTTATAAAAAATTGTTATTTTTTTCCAGGAATTTTTATACAAATTTTTTATTAATTTACTCCTTCAAAAAGGCTTGAAAGCTTATAAATTTTGTGTTTGACATCTTCCAAAATCTACATTGTGCTTAAAATATTTTGAAATCTTTTCACGTTGTAAATTATTTTTGAATCTTTTCAAAACTTCCAAATATATTTTAAACTTACTCGATTATTTTCCAAATTAATAATTGTTCGATTGTAATTTTTTATTCGAAAAAATGTTTTTTTAAATCTTTTTAAATATTCTCTTAAAATTAACTTTACAAAATAAAAAGCATTTTAAATTTTCCCAGCAAACTTAAGATTTTTTGTTCATTCTAAAATTCTACAATAAACTACCAGTATATACAACATAATTTTAAGTACAGTTTCCCAATATTTCAAATTATGTGAAATTTTGTATTTCTTGTACAGATTTGTAATTTTCTACAATAATTTACGTAAAACTCTATGTCCCTTCATGACGTTAAACACACAAATAAAAAATATTTAAAATTATGTAGTTTTCTGTAATAATAGAAACTTATATTTAATTTTTTTTCTTTTCTATAAGAAAATTCAAGAAAAAATAGCTATTTGTATTTAAACGTATTTTTTTGTCATTTTTTTTTACAAAAAAGTACATGTTTTAACCAAAAATTACAATTGTAGAAATGTTGTACTTTCTCGTAAAAATTTTTTTTCACCGGGGTTTTTCATGAAAAAGTGGATTTGACAATTTAAGCGCTCTATCAAATTTTTGTGTTAAATGAATTCAAAGGAATATCAACATTATTTCTATGTACAAAAAGTGCTGAATCATCAACATATCTTGTATACAAATCAAGATTAAAATCAATTTTTTCAAAAACCTAATTTTCTCAATCCTCAATCACTATTTCAGCTAAAATAGGACACAAGACTGATCCAATGGGAGTTCTAAATTTTTGTTTGAATCAATTAAAAATTGCATTCTATTTTTAGAGTTGATTGAAAATGTCAAAATTATGATAACACTTTTGCCTCCTCTGACCTAACAGCCATGTTTCCAAATATTACTTATGAAAGAGTTGAAATCTTTTTCTTTTAAATTTTGTACGAAGGATGTTTTAAATAATAGCAGTTTCAGAAATTATGAATTTTTCTTATTCTTTCTTTTCCTATCTGGAAAATGTAATAATCTAGATCGGTTTATAGTTAACTAAAAAAAAGATTTTTTTTTAAATTCAGAATCTATTTTTTTCACCTTTACTTGAAGAAAGATTAGTTTTCCAAAGGTGCTTTCTACACATGAATTATGTATGTATTTAAGATTTTATAGGTACTAGTAGCTAGTGATTTATTAAGGATGAGAATGAGAAAAAAAGAAATTATTATGGTGCTGAAAACACGGCTTTAAGCAGATCCTATTTATGCAAATTTAAGTAGTGTTTTGACCATAAAATACATAGTAATTTGCTCTCAATGATTATTCAAGCCCACAATCCTATAATCGGCAGACAGCTGCCAGCGACCCGATAAATACAGATTGGCTCGCTTTGCCTCATATAAATGCACATATCTTCATAAAATAGATAGTTTTTTGGCAAGGCCTTAGAAGAACTTTAATTTGATCTCAGATGGGAAATTGTCTCTTAATTTCTCAGTCAACACCCAGTGATAATTGTTATATTTATTTCCAGTAATTTTTTTAAAATTAAATTATTTAAGTTAAATGAGATCAAGGAATATTATTCAAAGTTCATATTTTGTAAATCTTCTTTTCACCGACTATTTTAAGTCCATATACAATAGAGTGGTCCATAGATGAATTTCCACCATAAATTATGAATTTAAAAAAAAAAGCTGATTTGCAGCCAAATAGTTGAACGTACTACCAAAATATTTCAATTTTCAACCCAAGAAGACGAATTTTCAACCAAATAGGTAGATTTTCAATTAAAAGAATAAATTTGCTACTAAAATGCTGAATTTTAAGCAAAAAAATTAATTTTTAACAAAGTAAGTCAAATTTTAACAAAATAGTCAAACTTTTGCTCAAAAAACAAGTTCTCAACAAAAAATGTATTAGTTGATATATTAAACAAAATACATAAATTTGTAACCCGAGAATATGAATTTTTATTAAAAATGTTATTTTAAGCCAAATAATGGAATTTTTTACTTAAAGAATTTATGTTTCAACACAAAAAACTGATTTTTCAACAATATAGGTAGTTGAATTTCCAACCAAAAAAGATTTTTTCCATCAAGAAAAAAATTATTTAACCAAACTGTTGTATTCAAGCTAAAAATGCTAATTTCCTACAAACAGATTAATTTACAACACAAAATTTCAAACTAAAAAAAAAGTTGGTTTACAACTAAATAGTTGAATTTTAAATTTTAAAATAATCAACATTCAACCAAAAATGGAATAATAAATGTTTCAGTTAAAAAGAAATGAATCTTCAACGAAAAAAAAAGAATATTTAACAAAATAGGTCAACTTTCCACCGAGTTGTTGATTTTTCAACCGAAACAGATAAATTTTCATCGAAATGTTTGAATTTTTAACCCCTCAATTATGAATTTAAAAAAAGTTAGGTTTTTAGCGCATAGCTGAATGTACTACCAAAAGAATAATTTTTATCAAAAAAAAATTTTTGTACCAAATAATGGAATTTTTCACTAAAATAGTTGAGATTTCAAGACAAAGAAGATTTTTCTACAAAATAGTTGAATTTTCAAACAAGAAAGATTTTCCATTCAAGAAAAATAATCTTTTCTGATCAAATTTTTGATTTTTTATGCTAAAAAACAAATTTTCTATAAAATAGACGAACTTTCAACACTACCCAGTGGGCACAAACGTTTAAGAACGTTATTAGAACGGTTAAAAAACGTTTTAAGTCAGTCCAAATAACGTTCCTTAAACATACAATGTTCCAGAGACGTTTTAAGGACGTATTTGGAACATGAAACGTTTTCAGAACATTATTTGGTCTGACATAGGACAGTTTTTGAAACGTTCAAATAACGTCTTTTGATTTGTACGTCCAAGAAACGTTTTTAGGACGTTCCAATAACGTTCCTAAATTCCGTGCCCACTGGGTATATTATGAATTTAAAAAAAATTCAGCCAAGTAGTTGAATCTAATACCAAAACAGTTGAATTTTTAACCCAAAAAGACAAATTTCCAACAAAATAGGTCGATTCCCAGCTAAAGAACTAAATTCTCTACTGAAATGATGAATTTTCAATTTTAAAAAATCAATTTTCAACCAAGTAGTTTCAGTCTTCAACCAAATAGTTGGATTTCCACTCAAAAATGGTAAATTCTCAACAAAAAAAGTAGTCGTTGATATTTCAACAAAAAGATTTTAATTTTAAATTAAAAACAGTTTAATTTAACTAAAAATACGAATTTTAAACAAAATATATGAATTTTAAACCCTAAGATCTAAATGTTCATCAAAAAAGTTAATTTAGAACGAAATGATGGAATTTTTTACTAAAATATTTGATATTTCAACAGACAAATACAACTTTTCGGAAATTTAGTTGAATTTTTAACAAAAAAAGATTTTTTAATCAAGAAAATTTTTGAATCCAATTTTTGATTTTTCAAGGTAAAAAGACGAATTTTTTCCAAATAGTTGAATGTACTACCAAGATCGTTAAATTTTCTATCAAAATAGTTGAATTTTTGAACCAAAAAGAAGAATTTTTAACAAAAGAGGTGACATTAAATTATTGATGTTAATTGAAATCAATGAATATTATTTTAATTTCTTATTTTGTAAATCTTCTTTTTACCAAATATTCCAGATCCATAAACAATAGGGTAGCAAAAAAAATGTTTTTTTTGTCGTTGTCTCGCTTCATTATTTTCTTTCGTTTTGTGTAAAAATAATTGTGCAGTTTTTTATAAATTTAAAAATAATGTTCAATCCGTGAGCTATGACCTTTAAACGCTGAAAAGTATTAATATTATTTTTTTTGGGAGTAAAAATGACAAATGAGTTACGCAAAAGCAATAATTATGACAATAAAATTAGGCAAAGTAGGCGCCGTGCGCCTACAAATACGGGTTTCCGAGCGTGTTAAGACATTAATTAAGTCATTCAAATCTCCCTCTACCACAATTTTACTCCCGTACTCCCCCTACGTTCCCCTACTTCCGTTCCCCACACTTCAACCTTCGCTCACCCCTCCCTTTCCCAACTTCTTTCCCTGCTACTTCCCACTTTCCTTACTTCCCCAGCCAACACTCATCTTCCCCTACTTCACCGCCGTAATTTCCGTCTACTTCTTGAACCCTCATTTCTCCTCCTCTCCCTTCTCCTACTTCTCATCATTCACCGCCCATCACTTCCCATACTTCCCCTCAATTATTTTCTGCCCACTTCTCTTGCTTCCGCTCCCCTTCTTTCTCGTCACTTCCCTATCCCTCACTTCCGCACTCGTCATTTCCCTTGCTGCCCCATTCGAAACTTGCCCTCCCTCATTTCATCGCACTTCCCCTGCTATAATTTCCCCTCACTCTCCCCTAATTTCCTCATTTCAAACCTCCCTCTACCACATGCCCCCCCTACTCCCCCTACATATCCCTACTTCCTTTTTCCACACTTCAACCTTCGCTTACCCTTTACTTTTCCAACTTCTTCAAATGCTACTTCCCACTCTCCTTACTACCACAGCTAACACTCCTTTTCCATTACTCCACTTCCATAATTTCCCTTCACTTCCTAAACCCTCATTTTCCCTCCCCACCTTTCCCATACTTCCCCTCAATTAATTTCCACCCACATCCTCACGTCCCCTCCCCTATTTTCCTATCACTTCCCCATATTTTACTTCCACACTCGTCATTTTCCCCACTGCCTCATCAAAAACTTCCCTCCTCATTTCACCGCACTTACTCTACCAGAATTTCCCCTCACTTTCTCTACTCCATTATTTCCGCTTACTTCTCTCACCACCTCTCACTTCCCGTCACTTTCCCTTTTTGAAAAAACAAAAACTACGGCAGACGGACTCTCCACCGATACTATAAGGGTTTTTTCCCGGGGATACGAAACCCTAGAAATGATGGTGTGCATCACTGAAAATGATTGCAGCCCAATTTTATTCAGGAAACTACCCTTAAAAGTGAAAAACTCACCTTATAGGGAGTACAGGGGGTGAAAAATTTACAATGTGTTTTTTATACACCTTAGATATTTTTGATGATGAATTACTGAAAATTACCTTCTAAAAGTTAGTATGTGTGCCAGTGATAGAAAACTACGATTAAATTTGTCAAAACTACCCCTTAGAATAATGTTTTGCTTCTTTCGCAGTTTTAACATTATTTCTGTTAGGAAAGGTTATAATTTTACTTCAGAAATATCACTTAGATATTTTATAGTTTTTTTAAAAGTAATTTAAAGGTCATCTGAGTTCCTGTTCAAGGCCTTTAAAGCTCCTTCAGTAAAACGAGGGAAAGTAAGGAGAAATAACGTGTGGGAAAGTAGGTAACTTGAGGGGAGGGGAAGTGCTAATAAGGGGAATGAGGGGAGGGGAAGTGATAAGAGTGGTAATGGGGGAGTGAGGGAAAATTATGAGAGGGGAAGTGAGGAGAGATGAGAGGAGGGAATGTAGAGGAAGTGAGGAAAAAAGAGGGTAGAGAAAATAAGGGAAGTAAAGTAGGAAAAATGAGGTGGAAATCAGGGGAAGCGGAATGGGTAAAGTAGCGAAATTGAGGGAAATAAGGAAAGGGGGAGTAGGGGAAGTGGCGAAAATGAAGGGTGAGGAGTAGGTGTAGAGAGGTGAAATTAGGGAAGGGAGGTAGGGGAAGGTACTGAAAATAAGGGAAGGAGAAGTATCGAAGTGAGGAGAGGGAAAGCAAGAGAAATGAGGGAAGGGGCTTAGGGGAAATGATTGGAAGTGTGGAAAGGTAGGTAGAAGTAGTGAGAGGAAGGCTTGTAGGGTAGTGCGGGTGAGTAGGGGAAGAGAATTGAGTTGCTGAGGAAGAGAAGTAGGGGAGGGGGAGTCTCTTCACTGAAGCGTTTTCTAATTCTGAGTTCTGAAGCAGTGCTTGAAGAGTATTTGAAGAGTTACGTAAATGTTTCCAAAAGATGGTATTTTACCTTCTTTCATTAAGGGTGGTTTAAAGGCCCAAAACCAGAACTCAAATTGTCTTTAAATTATTCTAAAATCCTAGACATTTTCTCATAAGAAATTAAGTGAAGAACTGTGAAAGAAACGAAATATCGTTCTAAAGGTTAGTTTTTAAAATTTTTAGTGTGTGTATGTAAATTTTTTCTATTCACCATATCTCGAAAAGTAAAAGAGCTACAGCCACGAAATTCGGGCAAACAAAAATTCACCTTGTTTACATGAGAAAAACTGTTTTGATATCCAAAATCCAACAATAAGATATCTTGTGTAATTGTTTGCGTCTTCGAGAAGAATCGATTGACCTATTATTGAAATTTTGCCTACTCTCTAAATCTGAATTAGTGAAATTTCACTAGCAATTAGTGAAATTTCACTAATTCAATTAGAGAGAAGTCGGCCACTCACGATTAGTAGAAAACTACTAATTTGATTAGTGGAAATTGTCCACTTGTGAAATTAGTGAAATTCCACTAAGCAATTAGTAATCCCTGTCATTGCAGTGTGTACTAATTGAAGAGTGAAAAGTCACTAATTATACAGTAAAAATGCACTAATTGTTCAGTGAAAAAATTAATTTTTTCAAAATAAATATAAATTGAAAGGAGATTATAAAACAACACGCAGTAGTATTCCCGAATGGTCACCCATCCAAGTACTAATCGCGCCCAACACTGCTTAACTTCAGTGATCTAACGAGAGCTGGTTTTTTCAGTGTGGTATGGCCGTTGGCGATAATAAATGAATAAATTGATCTTGAGTTCCTTTTTGTCTACTGGCCATAGTTAAATAGAACAATAATATGATAATTTCAGGGTGGCCGCTGGACCGGGAATCTCATGAGACCGGGAAAAACCGGGAAATAACAGTGCATTTATTTTTGACCAGGAATTTTACAAATTTAAAAATAGTCTTTCCAACCTGTATTTCAACCCTTCTTAAATAATTAGATAAATTGTTATATTTTACAATGTCAACTTCAATTTTACAATTACGCAATGTCATATGAGGATATGACTTCAGATTGGTCAAAATCGTTGCAGTTCACTAATTCGTTAGTGATCGCGCTAAGTTACTAATGAATTAGTGAAGCGAAGCTACTAAATAATAGTGAACCATGTTTACTAATTGAGATTAGTAAAACTTTTACTAATTTATTAGTAAAATATTTACTATTTCAAATGTAAAACATCAAAATATTACTATTTGGTTAGTGAACCATACATTTACTAATTCAACTAGTGAAATTTTCACTAATTCATATTTAGAGAGTAACAGTCCCGATTTGTGAAGTTTCAAAAAAATTGATTATTTTGTTTATATGAGAAACAGTTTTTTCATATTTAGCATACAAAAATATTACATCTAGTACCTATATTTGTTCGCGTCTTCGAGGGGCATTGATCGACTTATTTTTTAACCTTTTATAACTCACCAGCACCGATTTATGAGGTTTCAAAAATTGTGTGCATTCTGTTTATATGAAAAGAAGATTCTCTCATATGAAAAAACTATAGTACTGTATCTGACATGTTTCTTCGCGTTTTCGAGACACGTCGAATGATCTGTTGACGTACCTTCCATGACCTCTTATGAACTGGCAACAACGATTCACAAATTAAAAAAATATATTGTTTATCTTCTTGATATGAGGAAAACTTTTTTAATATTGAGAATACAACAGTAATGTATAGAACATATATGTTCGAGTCTTCGAGACGCATCGATTGCCCAAATGAAGAACCTTTCGTGACCTACCATAACCTACCAACATCGTTTTAAAATTTTCCAACAAAATTATTTACCTTGATAATGAGAGGATTTTTTTATATTGGGAATATAACAGTACTATATTTGATGAAATTGTTCGCGTCTTCGAGACATATAGATTGATTTATTGACGAAATTTCGACGTCCATTCTTGATTAATCAATAGCGACTTAGAAATTTAAAAAAAAAGTTACATTGTTTCTATGAAGAAAAATTTTGTTTCAATTTGGAATATAACATTACCGTAAGTTAAAAAGTTGTTCATTGTTACGGAACACATCGAATAACATTTTGACGGGCTCTCTGATTTTCGGAAAATAAGATTTTCGGTAAGGCATAAAAAAAATTTAATTTTACGTTTTTTTTTTGCAGGTCTAGAAATGGAAATTTATGCAATCACAGAAGGCCTAGTACTGTCTTATCTTCTGGACCCGGAATTCGAAAATAAATTGCCTATCATTCCAAATGAGGTGGCGCACGTAAATTTCACGTGGAAATCCGGAATGAAGAAGTATTATTATAATTTTTTTAAATTGAAGTCATGTGATGAAATGATTTTAAAGACACCGTCAATCACGATAAAAACGAGAGGACGGGTGCCTAAAAGGCCGAAAGGTAATATCAAATAATATTCAAATATTTATAATCATGTATGTTATTAGAGGGTGCCAACTGGGCCGGAAAACCCGGAAAATGAGAGTTAATTTATTTTCTGACTGGGAATTTTTTCAATTCTTAGTTTTAGTGTAGAAACCTCTAGATCTAATAAATTCCGAATTTCTTAAGTCACTATGAATGTTTAATTATTTGATTCTGAACGTTCATAATTTCAAATTGGGAAATTTAGAAATAATAGCGCTTAAAATTGAACAAATGTGGATCAAAATCATTATTGTACAATTTCCAATCGAAATTCTTCATTGTTAAATAATTTTAAATTGAAGATGCAAAAAATTTAATGATTTCAGTTTCATACTTTTTAGCGTATTATGGCGAAAAGATATTTAATTACACTTTCAAAAATCGCAGTATTATTATTGATGGTATCGCTTGAAAAAAATGTTAAACACCAAAATTAGCTGCTTAAACATTTTTATTTTTCACCTACCTTTTTTCTTATTGTTTGTTAGCACATTTTTTTAATTGATACGATTTTAAAGGACGATCGCTTTTTTCTCAAAAATGATCATTTGACCTAATTAAATTTTTAAAAATAAATAAATATCAAATATTGTAATTTCTTGACCTGATTGAATTTCTGAAAATAAATAATTATCAAATATTGCTATTTCTTGATTATTTCCTTTCAAAAATTATTTCTCATTGATTTCTGCCATTAAAGATAATTATTTTCAATCATTCTAAGAGGTCCAGATGTAGAGAATCTCTTTCCCAAGAAAATAATTAAGCTATCATTCATTGAAATCTCTTAAATTAAAAAAATGGTGAGAAATGATAAGAGAAGTACGGTAAAAAATAAAATTTCTTGAACAAATATCTCATTTCTGTGTTTCAAATTTTGTTATGTTGTCTCTTTTTTGTATTTTTACTAACAGCGTGATTTTGAAAAAAATTTACTTTTACAGAAACAATTTGTAATTATAACAGAAAATGTATTACATTTTAATATCAAAATTGATAATGAATTTTTTCAAATAATCTGTTTTTTATGAAGTTTTTTTAAAACAATTTAAAGAAAATGTTTTCATCGAATGTGTGTCACTGAAGATTAAGAAATAGATTTTTCTATAGAATTCTTTGACTACAATATTTTTTGATAACTTTTTTTTACTATAGTGTAAATTTTTTCATCGATTATACGTCGCTAATTTTTTTTTTAATTATACAAACGTTTTCATCAAATGTACGTCGCTAAAAATTTAAAAACGATCTTTTTCAAGAATTCTTCAACTACAATGTTTTTAGATATTTTTTTTTTACTACAGTGTGAATGTTTTTAAAATGGTAACAGTAACCATTGTTATAAGCAATTTTGTAAACAAAATATTTTAATTTGATGTTTTTAGAATTTTTGACTTTTTCAGTCTGAATTGTTGCAAATATTCCTAAAAATAATATATGATTCATAATATTCGGTAATAGATAAGAAAATTAAAATAATTATTAAACAAATTAGATGAATAAATTCTAAATTTTCGCATTTTCGCGTAGAATAAAAATGTTTTCGCACTGAAACTGTTTTGAATTATTGAACGAATGACGATTTGTCACAAAAATATATAAAAAGCTAACAATAACCATATTAACCATGCATTGCTATAAATAATTCTTGTTGTAAAATATTCAAAATTGACAGCTTTTCAAATTTTAAGCTCCTTTAATCGACGGAATTGCTACAGACATTTCTAAAAATATTATAATTTCGATCATTCTTGGTAAAATATAACATTTTAAATTATTGTAAACAATTACGATAAACAAATTCAAAATGTTGGCTGTTTTACGCAGAAAAAAAATCGTTTTTTTTTCAGTGCAATAGCGTAAAACTAGGTTCAGAGTCGAAATTAGTTCCAAATATGGATAAAGATGTAATAATAAATAATTTTATGAACAATTTATCATAATTATTAATCGAGATTTTTCATCATAAGTCGGCAGGTTATTTTCACTTCTCAAGCTATTTTGATTAAAAATATATATTATTTGTAGGAAAGCCTGTAGCCTGTAGCCTGTAGCCTGTAACTAGTCAAAGTAGGCGCTATGCGCATATAAAAAAGGATTTCCTAACCTATTAGGACATTAATTATGTCACATTCCTTGCTTCCCCTCCCCCCTAGGACACGGGGTAAAGTTGGCTAGGATAGGTGTAAAGTCGGATAGGGTACGGGGTAAACGCGGCTAGGGTAAGGGTTAAGTTGGATAGGGTGCGGGGTAAAGTCGGCTAGGGTACGGGGTAAAGTCGGCTAAGGGCCTGGGCAATATCGACAAGGGTGCAGAGTAAATTTCCTTACAACACGGGGTAAAAGTGGCTAAGGTAAGTGTTAAAATCGGCTAGAATACGACATAAAGTTGGCTAAAAAACGGAGTAAAGTCGGCTAGGGAACGGGGTAATTATGGCTAGGCTATGGGATAAATTCGGCTAGGGAACAGGGTAAAGTCGGCTGGGGTCCGGGATAATGTAGGATAGAGTACAGGGTAAAGTCGGTTATGATACGGGCTAAATTCGACTATGATACAGGGTAAAGTCGGCTAAGTTACGAGGTAAAGTCAGGTAGGGTACGGGGTAAGTTCGACTAGGGTACGGAGTAAATTTGGTTAGGTCGCGGGGTAAATTTTGCTAGGGAACGGAGCACAGTGGACTAGGGTACTGGATAATATCGACTACGGTACGAGGTCAAGTCGGTTAAGGTACGGGGCAAGGTCGACTACGGTATGAAGTAGAGTAGGCTAGGGTTCTGGGCAATATCAACCACGGTGCAGAGTCAATTTGGTTAGAGCACAGGGGTAAAAGTGGCTAGGGTAAGTGTAAACATCGGCTAGAAAACGACGCAAAGTTGGCTAGAAAACGGGGTAAATCTGGCTAGGGTTTCGCCGTATTGTCGACTAGGATACATAAAAAATTCTGGTAGGGTTCGAGGTAAAGTCGGCTAGGAAACGGGGTTATTATGGATATGCTACGGGATAAATTTGGCTAGAAAACAGGGTGAAGTCGGCTATGGTATGGGATAATGTCGGATAGGGTACGGGGTAAATTCGGCTATAAGACGGGCTAAATTTGGCTATGATACGGGGTAAAGTCGGCTAGGGTACCAGTGAAAGTCAGATAGGGTACGGGGTAAGGTCGACTAGGGTACTGGGTAATATCGACTACGGTACGGGGTAAAGTCGGTTAAGGTATGGGGTAAGGCTGATTACGATATGGAGTAGAGTAGGCTAGGGTATGGAATTGAGTAGGCCAGGGTACGGGATAAAGTCGGCCAGGGTACTGGGTAATATCGGCTAGGATACGGGGTAAAGTCGGGTTTCTGCCCGGGGCTACGAAACACTAAAAATTGACTTTCTATATTTGTTTCGTAATTTTTCAACTAATTTTTGAAGAACTTAGTCAAAGCAAAAAATTTAAATTCAAAAATAAATTTGTCGGCTACTAGAATTTTTGAAAAATTGACTGCAATTCTTTTCAAAATACAGTATTTTCTAAACGAGCGCAGGTGTTCCTGATTTTCTTTATTAGACGTGAAAATTCTTGCGCTTACAATTTATTTAAAAAAAAGAATAATGAAAAAATCGCGGCTTTTTTCTAGAATTTTGGAAAGTGGATTTTCTGAAAAAATAGAATTGTGGCATTTTTCTGGGAAAGAACGGAAGTACAATAAAATGTTCAGATAAAAGTTTTTACATCTAGAAAAGTTTTTCAAAAAATACCTCCTGCTCTTTTATGATTTCTTGCATAATTTTAACAACATGAAGAGAAGATTTTCAGAAAAACTCCTCCTTTTTTCTGAAATATTTTTTTTTAAGTTTATGCTTATATAAAATAGGTATCCTATCAGTTTTCTGCGGGCTAAACCTCTTTTTATGCCAGAAATTTTTTGTTCAATATAATATTTGAATCAATGAGTAAAGCGCGCGTTCACGTCCTTGACTTTTTATTTTCTAATATTAAAAACGAACTATTCAAAAATCCATATTATCAAATTTTCGAACATTGAGGATTCTAAACATTTCTGAAAGGAATTAAATAGTAATTATTAATTCTTTTTAGTAATTAGTTTATGCGCGGGCAGGGAGCCACTGTAGAACCCCCCTGGCGCTCAAGCGCATGGATGCCAACATTTTTTCCCTGTCTGGAGATTTTAACTGTTTCTATAAATATTGTTTCTCACATATTGCTAAATTTCAAATAGTAACATTTCTTAAATCTACAATTAAAAATTGTTTTTTCATATTTGGAAAATTTAAATCTACAATTGATCATTCAGAAATTAGTGAATTTAAAACCTTTAAAAATGTTAAAGTTTTGAAATGTACGAAGTAAAACTAAAGGACTTGCTTATGAATATTTTTAAATTAAACTCTGAGGAATGAAACATATTTAAATAAAAAATTGTGTTAATTTTAAATTGAAAAATAAAAGGGACCATTTTTTAGTTTTATTTTGGTATCAAAGAACAGTTTAGGTTTCTTCATTTAAGACAAAATCAGAGAAAGAGGTTTATTTGAATTTTGATAAATCTGTACATTAATTAAATATTATATAGAATGTATATTAAAAAAAAACATATTCAACATCCAGGGAAAACTGCTTTTCAATTTTCCAAACTGTTATGAGCTGTTTTTTTTTAATTTTTCAAAATTTGTTTAAATTCTAGAAATTATTCAATTCGCGTTTATCTATTCATGTAATCTGCTGAAATCGACTCATAAGACGGAGTAATCCTAGGTAATCCACTTGTGATCCTCGACAATCCGCTTCTAATCCTTGACAATCCACTTTTAATCTTCGGTAATCATCTTTTAATCCACCTGTAATTCTAGATAATCCACTTGTAATTCGTAGTAATCCTAGCAATTTGAGTTAATCCACTTGTAATCCACGGCAATCCACTTGTAATCCTTGATCATTCACATTTATTCATAGGTAATCATCCTTTAATCCACCTTGAATTCTAGATAATCCACTTGTAATTCGTAGAAATCCAAGCAATTTGGGGTAATCGACTTGTGATCTTTGATAATCCCCTTGTGATCCTTGATCATCCACTTTTAATCTGAGGTAATCATCTTTTAATCCACCTGGAATTC